>ML374495.1:39531-68283 GCA_005239525.1 Nicotiana knightiana | reverse complement strand
TCTATGACATAGATGTTATTCATTCTTTTTCCCTGCAAAACAATCTTGTCAGTAAGCAGGTTAATCACAAAACATTTTGTGGAAGTAAAAGCAACCAGGTTACCTCTGTCACATAGTTGTGATACACTGATCAGACTATATTTCAAGCCATCTATTAGATACACATGTTCAATAGATCGTGTATCATCCTTACCTACCTTACCAACCCCAATTATTTCACTTTTCTTTCCGTTTCTAAAGGAGACATTTTCTCCTTTGAGACTTTCAAGTGAAAGGAACTGTTCCATGTTCCCAGTCATATGCTTTGAGCAGCCACTATCCAAGTACCAAATCTGGCTGCCTCCTCTCACTTGAACCTACAAAAGGAATCAAAGGTTAGTCTTAAGAACCCAAACTAGTTTGGGTCCTTTTCTATGAGAGAATGGATGAATCAAATTATTCCTGGCCCAATTGGGCAGCTAGTTTTTCCCTTTTACAAACCTCTCATTTTTTCGACTGGCATGCTCTTTTGCAGTACACTCATATTTGTAGTGTCCAGTCTTAGCACAATAGGTGCAGATTTTATTCTCAGGAAGAGTGAGATACTTGTTTTTGGGATCCCACTTGGGCAATTGACTTCCAAAGCCAATCCCTCTCCTGTTGCTACTATGATTCTCTTGAAGCCATATCAGGGCATCAGAGGATTTATTCCATTTACAGGTTCGATCTAATTCATGTTTGACTTTGCCAAGGTCTTATTTAAGAGATCTTATCTGCTCATCCTTGGCATACATTTTATCTTTCAATTTACCTAAGTCTTCTTCTAACACAGCATGAGAGTGATCAACTACCTTTTTCCTGGATCCTAGTCTTAACTTTAAATTTCCATATTTTAGCTCTAGAATCTTTGTTTCGAGTGGATGAACCTGGTTCATCAAGATAGTGTTTTTCTTTTCAGATTCACTGACCCTTATTTCCAGGTCCCTACATTTTGCTTTTAGCATTACACACTTTTAGATAGTTGATCCTTCTCTTTGGTTGTTTCCTCAGAATCATCTATGAAGTCAAGTAGCAACTCAGAGAGTTTATCCTTAGATAAAAACTTTATTTTAGTTTTAAGTTGTGAGATACTTACCTCTAGTTCTTCATAAGTCTCCTCATCAGATTCTCCAGTTTCCATGAGAGCCTGATCTTCAGTATCCCCATCTTCTGATTCTTCATCTGAACTTCCCCCCAAGCAGCAACCATAGCCTTTGTTGTGTTTGTCTTGGGTTGAACCTGTTCCTTCCACTTATTCCTTCTCTCATATCTTTCCTTCCTCCATTCTACTTCCCACTGAGGGTAGTTTTTGATGAGATGGCCAGTCTTTCCACACTTGTAGCATCCCTCATTAGCTGACCTTTTTGGTGCCCTTTCCTTGTTGAAGTTTCCTCCCCTAGAGATGCCCTTCTTCCTCATGAGAAAGTTTTTGAATTCTTTGGTTATCATGGCCATCTCATCCTCCTCCAGATCAACTCCCTCAGTTATCCTCAGTGCTAGACTTCTCTCCTTCTTTGGGGCATCCATCTTCATCGTTTGCCTTCTGAGTTCATAAGCAGTGAGGTTTCCAATCAACTCATCCAGTCTAAGGGTTGCCATATTTTTGGATTCCTGGATAGCAGTGATCTTGCTTTCCCAGGAGATAGGCAGAACCCTTGTCAAGATCTTCTCTACCTTGTCTTCTTCAAGTATGATTCTTCCAAGAGACTTGAGTTCATTTGTCAAGGTTGTGAACCTTGTGTACATTTCCTGAATTGTCTCTCCTTCTTTCATAGTGAAGTTTTCATACTGAGAGAATAGTAGTGTACCTATAGACCTCTTCACTTGAGTTGTTCCTTCATGGGCTACTTGTAGAGTATCCCAGATTTCCTTGGCAGTGGTACAACTTTAGATTCTACTGTATTCATCTGGTCCTAATCCACACACTAGCCATTTCTTTGGTTTGGAATTATTCTCCCATTTCTTCAGATCTTCAGCCGTGCAGTCAGCCCTAGTCTTAGGTACATCTACACCTTCAACAGTTTTCTTCATTGTTGAAAGTGGTCCATCAACGACAATGTCCCAGAGTTCATAGTCCTCTCCAATAAGGTTGTCCTTCATTCTATTCTTCCACCAAGAATAGTATTGGCCATTGAAGAGTGGTGGCCTTGTTGTTGATTGACCTTCCCAAGTCCCAGGTGGTGCACTCATCTTGATCTTTTCCAAGGTGTTAGCCTTTTCAAGGATAACCTGCTCAGATACCAATTATTGTTTTAGACGTCAATACTACACAATATTATAAGTTAATTGTGCAGTACCCAATTTTCGAGTGCTGTCTAATAAGAAGAACCTGGTTCTTCTTGGTGTACTACTTACTACTATTTGCAGAATATTAAAGCAGTAAAGTAAAGACACAGATATTTTACGTGAAAATTACCTGGCTCAAAAGGTGAAAAATCACGACCTACTCCTCAGTAGGATTTTCTCAAACACTTCACTAAAAAACTCTGAGCCAAATGGACTTACAAAATAAACTCTTTTGTAATCCTAGGACTAACTCTAATCCTCTTTGTATCAACTAGCCTCTAGCTAATTTCTACAGACTTCAAGCTAACTCTAACTTGAACAATGTGTACCTATTACAATTGCTTCTATGAAAGCTGAAAAGATACAATGTTAAAACTACTACTACAACCAACTAGACTCACTGATAAACAAATGGAATTGTTTCTTCTAGTTGAACTGTAGCCTTTGCACAATAATTTTGCTTGCAAATATCTGGGAATTTTGCTTTCAGAACTTGATTCAATTTATTCTTTGTGCGTCTCAAATTTCAGCAGTAATACTTTGAGTATTTTTAGAATCAGTTGTTGAGCTTGTCTTCCAATTCAAGTTCAACTCTACCTGGGTGAACGAGTTCAAGTATAACTCAACTTCCTTCCTTTATTTCTGTCCTAGCTGAATTCGACTTCTGTTATCTTCATCATTTTGCAATCTTTTCGTATTAGGAGACATCCTCTTAGTTCTTTGATACTCAGCAATCACTTATATCTCCTATGCTTGTACGATACGTATGCCAACTGCTCCGTTCAGGTGTGTATGCTTTGATGGACCTGGTTCAACTTGTCAACATTTGTCAATCGTCAAAACCCATTCAGTGACATGGGCCAACAGGATATATTTGCTAAAATGGAATATTCAAACCATCGTATTTACTTAACAGATTTTATTCAATATTATGTAATAAAGTGAAAGGTAATGAATTTAAAAGGCAAAAACCAGAAATTTAACTTAACTATTTAATGATTGGCTTGCCTGACAATGATGTCCGATTGTATTGGTAAAAAAAGAGTTCACACGTAAGCCAGCTTTTGACAACTCAGCCAGTCACGTGGACACAGGAAAACACGACAGCTGGATGTGATTCTTTGAATGGGTACGGTATAAAGAGGCACGATTCAGTAAACCCTCGAGCTTATCACCCATGGGAAACTCAACCTGATCAAAACAGGGGAGAGGAACGGTTAGAATGAATCTAGACAAAGCTACGGACAGATTCAAAGACCCACAATTGATTACTCGAACGTTATGTAACCGTACCCCAATTACCGTTATCCTTTGTAACGCCTCATTAATGTCATAATTAGTCATTAATGAGCAACCATGGCAAGAGTTGTACGTTATAAGAATCTCCTATATAAGGGAGGGGAATACAGCTTGTAAAGGCATCTGATTCTCGAATATAATTGACTTCGCTTTTCTATTTCTGCAATATTGTTTGTTATTCATTTTTCCCTATTTCCTTGATTATCAGTAACCCGTGTTCATCTTAAAAATACGCTTTAGTCAAAGGGTCTAATTCTTTGGTTAAACACCGGCGCCATCACGACCTTATAGATTTTGGGTCGTGACAATATGGTATCAGAGCACTAGGTTCCCTTAGGTCTCACAAGTCATGAGCAAGTCTAGTAGGGTCTTGCGGATAGGTACGGAGAGGTCTGTACTTATCTTCGAGAGTCTACAGGGCTGTTAGGAGTACTTCCCTTCTTTATTCCTCATCGTGCGGTTCAATTCCTTTAAGGCTTATGCATATGTTTGTTCCTACTAAATCTTACGCGTCGCGAAGCGATTGCTACGAATCAGGAATTTGAGGAATTGAAATGGTGCTATGGGTGTGGTGCGGGATATTTTTCCCTGCGAAGTTGATTGAGGCGGTTGTCGTGGCTCTACGGAAGAGTAATATGTTGTTTCAGCCAGTAGTTGTGGTTCTGAGAACTTGAGGCTATGCTCAGATTGTTATGATTCTTACGATTGGTTATCGCGCGATGTCGATATGATGATAGAATGTTTTTCCCATATGTTAGGGGTGATGAATGGCTTGAAGGGAGGTCTTCTCAGAGTGTAATTTCGAGGCTTCAGTCTTTAGATGCCGACGAAGGAAGACATGTGAGAAGTGTCAGGCGGCGGCTAAATTTCTAAAAGGCCAGGCATAAGGAAAAGAGGTCAGGTAGTGCCTAAAGGAATGAGTTTAACCAAAGTGGGAGAGCGGTAGTATAGTGATGAATTAGGGGATATTGTAGCTCATTTAGTAGATGTCCATGAGAGCGGACGGACTGGTAAAGTTGGTGAATGAAAATAGGCTTAGGATGGGATATTAATGTTATAGAGGGTGTGCAGTTCGGCGTTGTTGGAAGGTGACAGCTAGTGATTTCCATAGGTGGGTTACCTCCTGTGAGTAGGTTAGTGGTCGTGTTGTTGGCAAGTTTCTGTAAGGGATTCTAGTGGATGTTCGGTAGGAGGCAGGACGTGTGAATGATGCTAGAGAATTTGAGCATTTAGGGAATGTTGACAAGAGAATTTGGAAGAATTGGACGGATTGGTCGAGCAAGATCATGTTAACAAAGGAGAAAGGATCTCAGCAGGGTCTAGAGTGGTGCAAGAAGTAGCTTCGGGCTATGTGGGGGAGTCCCACCACCTGCAGTGGGGTTGCAGGATTGTGTTATCATA
This sequence comes from Nicotiana knightiana, assembly GCA_005239525.1. Classification (NCBI taxonomy): domain Eukaryota; kingdom Viridiplantae; phylum Streptophyta; class Magnoliopsida; order Solanales; family Solanaceae; genus Nicotiana; species Nicotiana knightiana. The sequence goes on along the minus strand of ML374495.1, from coordinate 63,279 downwards.
GGGTTGTGGATTGTCGGTGTGTTGGCAAGTTATTTCAGCTAAGGGGAAAGGAGTAAAATGGTAATCATGCGTGGGATTTGATAAATATGTGCAAAAGTTAGCCCTGTTGGACTAGGGTTAGGCTTTCAAAGATTAAGAATTTATGCTTAAGGCATAGGTGAGTTGTAAGGGTAGTGACTCAGTCACGTGTTTCATTGAAAAGGGTGTTCATGTGCTAGGAGAGCCTTGGAGTTGATTGTATTCGGGACCAGTTAGAGTGGGTGACTTTCAATAGCGGTCCTAGTGAATTCAAAGTTAAGAATGCGACGTTTAACGGTTAAAGGCAGCCGTATGATCAAGAATTGAGCTTTTGCAACGTAATTTCAGAGAAAGGGAAAATGGTTGGAGTGTTCTATGTTATTTTCAGCATGCAGGGTAGTATTGGAAGAGTGAGAGAAATAAACTTCGGGTTGTAGAAAGATTATCAGGAGGGTATGAGACGGGTTGCGGGATTTAGGCAGCATGGTCTCGTGAATCAAGGTCACTCGGGATGAGTGAGGGTTGAGTTTGCTATGAGTTGAAGGAAGTTACTATTATTCCTGAGGCAATTGAAGATGATTAAAATAAGATAGATTGATTAGCCATGGTTGAAATGGCACATTTACGACAGTGATCAGTTCCTTCGATGTGATTAAGTTATGCATGTGGTTTGTGCCGGTGTGTGCGGGGCTTGTCGGCCGTCGTAATAGATTTCATGTGGGAGCATTCGATTGCTATGGCCTATCAGGTGTAGGCGGATCCCGGAAGGGTTATGGTGATATAGACTACTACTTAAGGATTTGCATGTTGGGTGATTGTGAGAATTCACTCGTGTGTTGAGATGGTACTCTTGAATTGAGTTAAGTAAAAGGTTTCTGTATGATGAAGTGTTCACCCTATTGGTGGTTCAGAATTTATGATGGAATTCTTACGCTATCTCATATTGGCATGTTAGGTGCGGTAAGCAGTATGTAACTGGGAGTAAGAATCGAGATTGCAGTTCGGTGTCAACAAGGATGTCATGAGCTTGGACGAGCAAGAAAAAGAGTGATTTGAAAGTTCGGAGTAAGCTGGTGTTATCTTCGGTGTCATCTGAGATCGATATTCGGTGAAAGAGGCTTTGTACCCTGGTCATGGGTTTTTGATGTGTTTTGCGGCATTAGTGTGGTCGGTGGTATGGATGTGCAGACTTTCTACCTTGTGTGGAAGGTCGTGGGAGTGTGAGCACGAGAAGATTGTATAAGTGTGACATGTAGTCACTTAATGGATTAAAGATTTGGACTGAGTATAAAGAAGTGCAATATTGCTTATTTGAGGGTTTATGCCTGGAAGGTGTTCAGTTCATTTAGTTGTGGATTGTGGGGTGTTTGTCCCGGCTATGATGGTTGTTCTTGCGTATTATGAGAGGAAGTGGGTTAATATGGACCCAGGTAAAGCTATTATCTTATTTTGGTGCGAGCAAGGTAGACTCGATATTTGTGGATGGATTTATATATGATTATGGGCTTCGTATGAGCCAGACAGGTTCATTTCAGTAGAGCGCTTTTCATGGAAAGGTATTAGAACAACGGATGTTGTTCCATTTTCGTCAAATTCATGTGAGAATATGATTGTGCCGTGTGAGTTGTGAAACGGCTTGATAATTTCTTATGTGTTGAGGTCTCCGTGTAGTGATGATGTTATGTGAGCAGGACAACTCTTGAGATCAAGAGTATACCTATATATCGCACCTCAGTTGTGCTTGAGTTTTGTGAGCATATGGCTTTATCAGTCTCCCCAGGATGGTATTATGCACTTAGCGTGCTTATGATCGATATTCAGTAATTTGTAATAGTAAGCAATTCAGCTCCGTGTATATTTCCTTATATGAATTTTATGATGGGACCGGGTGGCACGCCGCTACGGGTATTTTATTTGGATCGGGTTGCACGCCGCAATAGTGTGATGATGAGTCAGGTTCCTATATTAATTTTTCTTATGTTTTACTTCCTATTTTCTGAGGAAAGTTCACATTAGTTGCGCGGGTTGAGTAGTCCCTTCCTGAATCATTTCTTATTTATCATGTTCAAGTTATGGCCTATTGGCGCGATGTGGTATCATGTGAGACTGTTGGTCATGTCTGGGATGATTTGTTGTCTGAACAGTTCATACTGGGTGAGACGAGATTATTGGATTTGGGATCAAGTGAGATAAGGTTATGTGAAATACATTAAAGGACAGTTACCCTTATTCGGTTCATAATGAGGTGATGATTCTAGTCAAGATGAGATATTCAATGATTTGTTAACTCGGAAGTTGGTAATGAAATTCTACACATCTCCTCTGTTGTGGTGGTATCGTCAGCATTATAGCAGGATGTATGTATATATATTATGAAGTGCATAGGGAGCATCAGATTCGTGAAATTTTGGCTATTAAGGTTCAAGGAACGTCATTGTGGTTAGAGGATGAGTTTTGTAGTGCATGGTGCTAATTCATCAAAGGTATGCATTCATGTTCTGGTACCTCGTGTGGTAGTTGATACAGTGTTTATATATTGGAACTAGGCCTGGCAAGGGAAATTTCAGGTGTTGGAACTGGATTCTGAGCTTATTATATGGATAAAAGAAGAAATCTTCAGATTTGATCAAGCTAATGTACTCAACTAGGTTGTGGAACGGGCAGGTGCTCGAGGTGTTAAACAGTGATTTCAGATAACTCCAGAGCAGTCCCTAGCACGTTCAAGGAAGAATGACTGTTTAAGTGGGGGAGAATGTAACGACCCGACCGGTCGTTTTGATCTCTAGTGCGTCGTTCAGTGGTTTGAAGTAATGAGCAGCTTCATTTCATATATTTTGACTTGTGCGTATGGTCGAAATTGAAATTCGGGAAGTTCAGAGTCAAATTAAAACGAAAATTCTCATTTCGGAAGCCTTAAGTTGGGAGAATCGACTAAGACCGAAATTTGGAGTAAACGACCTCGGAATCAGGATCTGAAGGTTCCATCAGGTTCGTATGATTATTTAGGACTTGGGCGTATGTTCGGACCAGGTTTTGGATAACCCGGAAGCGTTTCGGTGTATATTGGGAAGTCAACATTTTTGAAGGAATTTCCTAAGTTTGGCTTGAAGAGCATTTCAATGATATTCATGTCTGTTTGGAATTTCGAGTCTGGGAATAGCTCCGTATGGTGATTTTGGGGTTGGCAGCGCGATCGGAAGTGAATTCGGATGTCCGGAGGTCATTTTGAAGTCATTTGGCTAAAGATAGAAATTTGAAGGTTTTGAAAAATCCGACCGGAAGTGGAAATTTTGATATCAGGGTCGGAATGCGATTCCGGAATTGGAGTATGTCCGTAATGTTGAATATGACTTGTGTGCAAAATTTGGGGTCAATCGGAGGTGATTTGACGGGTTTCGGCATCAGAAGTGGAAGTTTGAAATTTCAAGTTCATAAAGTTTGAATTTTTGTGCGATTCATGATTTCGGAGTTGTTTGATGTAATTTGAAGCCTCAAGCAAGTTCTTGGGATGTTATGGGAATGAGTCGTGTGATTTGGACGGGGTCCTGGGGGCTTCAGGTGTGTTTTGGGATGAGTTCGGACCATTTTTCTCTGTTTTGATGTTGCTGTTTTTTGGTGTCACTGGTGTGCTATGCTATCGCGGTCCCAATTGTGCGATCACGGAGAAGAAATTAGAGGGCTGGAATTTTGGCTTGTGTGATCGCACCTAGAAGTATGCAATCGCACATAAGGAAAAGTTGAGGCTGCAGGGAATTAGCCTGTGCGACCGCAGGGGTTGTTGTGCGATCGCACAAGGGTGCGTTTGGAGTAGTGAGGCTTGGCCTGTGCGAACACAGGAGCAGGCATGCGAACGCACAGGAGGAAACTGGGGCAGCATAGTTGGCCTATGCGATCGCAAAGCATTTCATGCGATCGCATAGGGGGTTTTTCTGGGCAGTGTGATGTTTTAAACGGGAAAATTTCATTTCTTCCCCAAATTTCATTTGTTGTGGGCGATTTTGAGGAGGTTCAAGAGGGGATTTTCGTCAAGGATCACAAGGTAAGTTATTTCTTCACATTTTAAGCTAAATACAAGGTTTATATATGGAATTAAACATGAAAAATTTGGAAAATTTGGGAATTTTGAAGAAAACCTAGAAATTTGATAATTTGGATTTCTACCACGAATTTGAGCATGGAATTTAGAGTAAATTGTATATTTGAGTTAGTAAGACTATGGGTAGGGTATATCTTTGAGAAATTTCGGATTCCGGGCGCGTGGGCTCAAGGGCATTTTGGTCAATTCCTTAAGTGGAGATGGGAGTTTATATAATTTGAATTGTTAACGAATATTGGAGTATATTTTTAATGGTTTGTCATTATTTGGATAGTTTTGGGGCATTGTGCATCGATTTGAGTCATCGGAAGGGCTTGGAAGCCGGTTATGGAATTTTGGAGCGAAGTAAGTCTCCTTTCTAACTTTGTGAGGGAGAATTCCCCCATAGGTGAACTAAATGAATACATGCTATTATTTGCTGGGGCTATGTACACACGAGATGACGGAAGTCCGTGCGTAGCTACTATTGTGCGGTAGTCTAGGACTCACTAGCATGCTTTACTTGTTGTACTTGGCATCTTGTCAATAAAATATCATGTGATGCTTTCAATTAGTATCTAAATCTCTTAGAAGGATAGAGTTTACTTTTCTTGATCACCTAGAAGGAGAATTCATTCTTCCTTGGATAATTGCGTTTCGGATAAATCTATAGAGTTTAGAACCCTGTCGAAATTGGAAAGTAAATCTCCAGAAAGGTTTTACATACTATTCTCATGTTTATTAAAAGTATAATTTCATCACTTTATTGAACAACTAATTTTCCTGATAAAAATGTGGTTTATTGGTGTGAATATGTGTAACTTTGGGTTCCTGAGTCGCATGTATGATTCGCGAGCAGGATGACCCGGTATTTATGTATATTTATACGGGGACCCGAGTCACATGTATGATTCACGAGCGGGGTAGCCCTAGTATTATGCTAACAGTGTCGCATGTTCGATTCGCGAGCGGAGCAGATAGATGCATCTATGGTTCGAGCCGTTCGACCCTCGGCAGTGCATATTTTATTATTGTTGATCCGCGCCGTTCGACCCTCGGCATTGCTTGCGCATGATATTTACTGCGTATTTGCTGTGATTTGTACATGTTTATCGGCCTAAGGAAGTTTTAAATGGCTAGTTATGAGGAAGAAGAATTGATGTGTAAAATGTGAAATAAGTCTGATGTTTCTTATCCCTGATTATGATTTAAATTGTCAACTGAAATGACGAGGATTTAAAGTGTTAAATATGGAAGGAGTTGATATTATTTATTCCTGATCTTAATAAATTGTCTATGACATTCATGCTTAGTGTCTCACTTGATTGTACTAAATTTACTTCTAGCAAGTGTCTAATTCGACCTCTCGTCACTACCTCTCTGAGGTTAGGCGGGCGACTTACTGGGTACACGTTATTTTCGTACTCATGCTACACTTGTTGTGCATTTTTATTGCACAGGTACTTTCATAGCAATGTGGATGGTTTGTAGACTTAAGCGAGCTGCATCATCCAGAGTCGATCCGCAGCTGACAGAGTCTCCCTCGTATTGTATTCATTTTATTTTAATTTCCTTGTCCAATTGTATTTCCGACAAGCTTTTTATAATTTGTAAAATTCTTAGAAATTTCTCATGTACTTGTGACACCGGGTTCTGGGATGTGTTTGGGATATATTTACTAAAATGGAATATTTAAACCATCGTATTTACTTAACGAATTTTATTCAGTATTATGTAATAAAGTGAAAGGTAATGATTTCAAAATGAAAAAACCGGAAATTTGACTTAACTATTTAATGATTGGATTTCCTGACAATGATGTTCAGCACCATCACCACCTTATGGATTTTGGGTCGTGATACCAGGTGCAGAAATCGCTTGTCAGAAATATGAAAAATCGAGGGTTTGAGTTCATAACTTCTAAAATCGATTTGGAGCTCGAGAATTGGCAATTTTGTGAGGATTTTGAAGAAGAGATCAGTGGTAATGAATCTTAACCCTATTTCACTTGTATTTCATCAATCTATACTAAGTTCTTCAATCTAATCAAGGAATTTGAGGGTAGAAGTTTGGAAATGGGGGGAAATGTTACCCAATTGAAAATCCGAGATTTGAGTGAGATTTTGACGTCGGATTTTGATTATTTATTTTTCGAGTGTTCTCGTGAGGGATCGGGTGTTCATAATTTGTAAATTTTACCCGATTTCGAGGCGTGGTCCCGGTGTACTTTTTGGGCAATTTTCCTAATTTCGCGTCTTAGCTTCGAATTTATTAGTTGAACTAGTTTCCTATAGCTATATTTACATTATGCAATTTATTTGAATAGATTCGGGCCATTCGGAGTTGGGTACTCGTGGCAAGAACGTAGTTCCAAGTTGATTTGAGCGGTTGAGGTAAGTGGCTTGCCTAACTTTGTGTTGGGGACTTCCCCCTTAGGATATTTGATACTAATTGTTGTGTGGGCGCCGTGTACGTGAGGTGACGAGTATGTACACGGACCGTTATTGCTAAAATCTCAATTTTCCCTTCTTCAAACATAAATTGTTTCTCTTCTATGAACTTGCTCTAATATGATAAATTGTTTAGCTTAGATTAGGAAAGTCTGCTTACGTGTTTAAGTGACTACTTGATCTTCTGTGCTCTATGCTTAGTTAAGCCCTTATTTTCCTTAACTGTGATTAGTATAAACTGGTAAATTTGATGCTATGCGTGTCATTCATCCTGCATGGCATATTTAAATTGGGACTACGGACGTATTCCGGGAGATCCCCCTGTACTGCATATTTATTTTGGGACTACGGACGTATTCCGGGAGATCCCCCTGTACTGCATATTTATTTTGGGACTACTGACGTATTCCGGGAGATCCCCATGTACTGTATATTTATTTTGGGACTACGGACGTATTACGGGAGATCCCCCTGTACTGCATATTTATTTTGGGACTACTGACGTATTCCGGGAGATCCCCATGTACTGTATATTTATTTTGGGACTACGGACGTATTACGGGAGATCCCCCTGTACTGCATATTTATTTTGGGACTATGGACGTATTACGGGAGATACCCATGTACTGCATATTTATTTTGGGACTACAGACGTATTCCGGGAGATCCCCCTGTACTGCATATTTATTTTGGGACTATGGACGTATTACGGGAGATACCCATGTACTGCATATTTATTTTGGGACTACAGACGTATTCCGGGAGATCCCCCTGTACTGCATGATCATCTGGAACTACGGGATGATATCCCGGGAGATTCCACCTTGGGTTACCTTGTTATGAGCCGAGGGGTCCCTTAATAGTAGGCTTACCTAGTCGTAGAGACTAGGTGCCATCGCGATACCTTTCAGAGGGTAAATCGGGTCGTGACAAGTTGGTATCAGAGCGTCTAGGTTCATAGGAGTCACAAGTCACAAGTCGGTTTATTAGAGTCTCGCAGATAGGTGTGGAGACGTCTGTGCTTATCTTCGGGAGGCTATGTAATTGTTAAGAACAATCGTATTTCTTTGATTTCCTCGTCGTGTGCGTTATTGACATAAAAATTCTAAAATTCTATTCTATTCTTTCCCACAAATGGTGAGGACCAGTACCAGGAGGACCAATGATCAGGCGCTCGAGCCCCCAGTCAGAGCCGCCAGAGGCAAGGGCCGGGGTATAGGACGATCACGCGGTGCAGCCCGAGCACCTACGAGAGCTACGGCAGAGGAGCCCCCAGCAGCTCCAGCTGAAAGGCCAGCACCGGAGATCCCTGTTGATACTCCAGCCTTCCAGGAGACTTTAGCTCAGTTCATGAGCATGTTCAGCACTCTAGCTCAGGCTGGACTACTTCCGGTAGCTCGCTACATCTCAGGCCGGGGGAGGGGCACAGACTCCCACAGCCCGCACTCCTGAGTAGAGGGGCTAGGTTGATCAGGCCCTAGAGTATATTCCTATGCCCCCAGTGGATTCAGTTCAGCATGAGACCAGGGTAGCTGCTTCTGAGGCAGAGCAGCTCAGACTTGAGAGGTACAAGAAGTACCACCCACCTTAGCGGACTAGCTTCAGATGATGCTCTGGGTTTTCTTGAGGAGTGTCATCGTATTCTCCGCACTTTGGGCATTGTGGAGACGAGTGAGGTTTCTTTTACCGCTCTCCTGCTGAGGGGAGCGACATATCACCGGTGGCGTGCCTATGAGCTGAGTAATCCGGACGAGGCAGCCTCACTCACTTGGACTCAGTTTTCAGAGATGTTTTTGCGAGAGTATGTCCCTCAGAGCCTCAAGGATTCTTGGCGCGCAGAGTTCTAGTAGTTGTGCCAGGGTACTATGACTGTGTCGGAGTATGCAGTCCATTTCAGTGAGTTAGCTCGTCATGCACCGGCTTTGGTTGCCACAGTCAGAGAGAGGGTTCTTCGCTTCATTGAGGGACTCCACCCCAGTATTCGGACCAGTATGGCCAGAGAGTTGGAGATGGATATCACTTATCAGCAGGCAGTGAGTATTGCCAAGAGAATAGAGGGCATGTTTGCCCGGGACAGAGAGGACAGAGAGGCCAAGAGGTCTCGAGAGACTGGTCATTATTTAGGAGCTCGTGCACCAGTGGCACGCTATGGTAGGGTTTTTTGAGTCGCCCTTTTCATTCAGCTCTTCCAGCAGCCATCGGTATTCTAGATCATCCTAGACCTTAGGAGCCCTATTATGCACCGCTACTATCCAGTATGCCTCCATTTCGAGGTGCTATTACCAGCCAGTTCAGCAGGCTAGGTCTGAGTCAGTCTCAACCACCACATCCTCCGAGGGGTTGTTTTGAGTGTGGTGACACTCGTCACATGATTGGAGATTGCCCCAGAGCCAGGAGGGGTGCGCCTCCATAGACTTATCATCCTCCACGTGCTCCACCGGGTCCTCTGGCTATCCTTCTAGCCCCAGCTGCCACTCCACCTCCTCAACCAGCTCGAGGTGAAGGTCGGGGAGGTAGAGGTCGCCCTAGAGGGGGAGGCTAGGCCAGGTACTATGCCCTTACAGCCTGTTCCGAGGCCATTGCTTCAGATACAGTCATCACAGGTATTGTCCTCGTCTGTCATAGGGATGCATCAGTATTATTTGACTCAGGATCTACGTATTTATATGTGTCCTCTTATTTTGCTCCACATTTGGGGATATCTCGGGATTATTTGAGTTCCCCTGTTTATGTATCTACTCCTGTGGGAGACTCTCTAGTTGTGGACAGCGTATATTGTGTTTGATTACTCTTAGTGGCTTTAAGGCCAGGGTTGATTTGTTATTACTCAGCATGGTAGATTTTGATGTTATCGCGGCATGGACTGGTTGTCGCCCTATTATGCTATTCTTGATTGACACGCTAAGACCGTGACGCTGGCTATGCTAGGCTTGACGAGATTAGAGTGGAGAGGTACCTTAGAGTATACTCCCCGTAGGGTCATTTCATTTCTTAAGGCTCAGCAGATGGTTGAGAAGGGGTGTGATGCGTATTTGGCCTATGTGAGAGATGTCAGTGTTGATACCTCATCAGTTGAGTCAGTCCCATTAGTGAGGGACTTCTGTGATGTATTTCCAGCTGATCTTCCGGGTATGCTTCCCGATAGAGGTATTGATTTCGGCATTGATTTGTTGCCGGGAACTCAGCCCATTTCTATTCCTCCTTACTGTATGGCTCCTCCTGAGTTGAAGGAGCAGTTGAAGGCATTGCTTGATAAGGGTTTCATCAGGCCCAGTATATCACCTTGCGATGCTCCGGTATTATTTGTGAAGAAAAAGGATGGCTCTATGCGTATGTGTATTGATTATCGGCAGCTGAACAAGGTTACAGTGAAGAACAGGTATCCATTGCCTCGCATTGATGATTTATTCGACCAGTTATAGGGTTCCAGGTTATTTTCCAAGATTGACATGCGATCTGGCTATCATAAGTTGAAGATCCGGGAGCCTGACATCCCGAAGACTGCCTTTAGGACCAGATATGGTGACTTTGAGTTTCTTGTCATGTCATTTGGGCTGACCAATGCCCCATCAACTTTTATGCATTTGATGCACAGTATGTTCCGACCTTATCTTGATTCCTTCGTCATTGTGTTTATTGACGACATCCTGGTATATTCGCGATCTCGGGAGGATCATGAGCAACACTTGAGGATCATGCTTCAGAATTTGAGGGAAAAGCGATTGTATGCAAAATTCTCTAAGTGTGAATTCTGTCTTGATTCAGTGGCGTTCTTGGGCCACATAGTGTCTTGTGATGGGATCAAGGTAGATTCGAAGAAGGTGGAGGCGGTGCAGAGTTGGCCTAGACCATCGTCAACTACGGAAGATCCGTAGTTTCCTTGGTTTGGCAAGGTACTACCGTCGCTTTGTAGAGGGATTTTCATCTATTACAGAACCTATGACCAGAATGACCCAGAAGGGTTCTCCATTCAGGTGCACTGAGGAGTGTGAGTAGAGCTTTCAGAAGCTCAAGACAGCTTTGACTACAGCCCCAGTATTAGTATTTCCTACAGGTTCGGGGTCCTACACTATCTATTGTGATGCATCGAGGATTGGCCTTGGATCTATATTGATGCAAGACGGTAGGGTGATTGCCTACGCGTCCAGGCAGTTGAAGGTGCATGAGAAGAATTATCCGGTTCATGACCTCAAGTTAGCAGCTATTGTTCACGCCCTGAAGATCTGGCGTCATTATTTGTACAGTGTTCCCTGTTAGATTTACACTAATCATCGGAGTTTTCAGCACTTGTTCAGGCAGAAGGACCTTAATCTACGTCAGGGGAGGTGGTTGGAGCTACTGAAAGACTATTATATCACTATATTATACCATCGGGGGAAGGCCAATGTAGTGGCCGACGCCTTGAGTCGCCGGCCGGAGAGTTTAGGGAGCTTGGCATATCTTCCAGCAGCTGAGAGGCCTTTAGACTTGGATGTTCAGTCTTTAGCCAGCCAGCTCGTGAGGTTGGATATTTCAGATCCTAGCCAGCTATTAGCTTGTGTGGTTGCTCGGTCTTCTCTTTATGACCGCATTAGAGAGCGTCAGTATGATGACCCCCACCTTCTGGTCCTTCAGGACAGGGTCCGGTGAGGTAATGCCAGAGATGTGACTATAGATGATGATGCAGGGGCGGATCTGTGTGCCCGATGTAGATGGGCTTTGGGAGATGATTCTTGAGGAAGCTCACAGCTTGCGGTACTCCATTCACCCGGGTGCCGCGAAGATGTACTAGGATTTGAGACAACACTATTGGTGGAGAAGGATGAAGAATGATATAGTGGGGTTTGTGGCCAAGTGTCTCAACTGTCAGCAAGTCAAATATGAGCACCAGAGGCCGGGTGGATTACTTTAGAGCTTAGAGATCCTCGAGTGGAAATGGGAGTGGATCAACATGGACTTTGTAGTTGGACTTCCACAGACTTTGAGAAAGTTCAATGCTATTTGGGTGATCGTGGATCGGCTGACCAAGTCAACTCATTTCATTCCGGTGCTGACCACTTATTCCTCAGAGAGATTGGTTGAGATTTATATCAGAGAGATCGTCCGCCTTCACAGTATTCCAGTATCTATTATCTCCGACAGAGGTACTCAGTTCACATCACGGTTCTGGAGAATCGTACAGCAGGAGCTGGGCACTAAGGTGGAGTTGAGCATAGCCTTTCACCCTCAGACGGATGGGCAGTCCGAGCGCACGATTTAGATTCTTGAGGATATGCTCTGTGCCTGTGTGATGGAGTTCGGAGGGTCATGGGACCAGGTCTTTCCACTCACAGAGTTTGCCTACAACAATAGTTACCAGTCCAACATTCAGATGGCACCGTATGAGGCTTTGTACGGTAGGTGGTGCCGGTCCCCAGTGGGTTGGTTTGAGCCGGGCGAGGCCCAATTTTTTGGGACAGATTTAGTCCAGGATGCCCTAGACAAGGTGAAGGTGATTCAAGAGAGAGTTATGCGAACCGGAAGGTTCGGGATTTGGCATTTATGACTGGTGATCGAGTTTTGCTGCGGGTATCGCCTATGAAGGGTGTCATGAGGTTCGGGAAGAAGGGAAAGCTGAGTCCGAGGTTCATTGGCCCATTTGAGATATTGCGGCCCATTGGGGAGGTTTCTTATGAGCTTGCTTACCTCCCAGTCTAGCTGGATTTCATCCGGTATTCCACGTGTCTATGCTCCAGAAGTAATACAGTGATCCGACTCATGTATTGGATTTCAGCTCAGTCCAGTTGGAAAAGGATCTATCTTATTGAGGAGCCGATATCCATTTTGGATAGGCAAGTTAAAAAACTCAGGTCCAAGAATATTGCATCAGTAAAGGTCCAGTGGAGAGTTCAGCCGATCGAGGAGGCGACTTGGGAGACCGAGTAGGATATGCTCAGCCATTACCCTCATCTTTTCACAGCTTCAGGTATGTCTTTATACTCGTTCGAGGACGAACATTGTTTTAAGAAGGGGAGGATGTAACGACCGCCCGGGTTAGAGAGTTAGAGCCCCGATCCCCTAATAACTACTTTCCCCACGTTTGTTTCTGCTATTGCGACTTGCCGGAGTGATTAGTTATGGAATTCAGAGAGTGTTGGGACACTTAGTCCCTAATTATGAGTTTAAGCCTTAGAAATCGGACCGTAGTCGGAACTGTGTGAAGACTGATCCGAAATGGAATTTTCGTCGACTCTGTTAGCTCCGTTGAGTGATTTTGGGTTAGGAGCGCGACCTGAGTGTGTTTTCGAGGTCTGTAGTAGATTTAGGCTCAAATTGGCGATAGTTAGATTTTTCGGCGATTTCAGCCGATAGGTGAAATTTTGATATCAGGTTCGAAATGGAATTCCGGGAGTGGCTGTAGGTTCGTGGTGTCATTTGTGACCTGTGTGTCAAATTTGAGTCATTCGGACTAGTTTTAACGTGTTTAAGCATCGTTCGTAGATTTTGGAAAAAACTAAGTTCTTAGGCATGAATTCATGTTTATTTATTGTTTTTGGTGTTATGTGATGTGGTTTGACGGATCTACTAAGTTCTAATGAGGTTATAGGACTGGCTTGTAGTTTTGGTTGAGGTCCCGGGGGCCTCGGGTGTGTTTCGAATGCTCAACGGGAAGAAAATAGGACTTAGGCATATCTGATGGGGGATGTTCTGGTGTTTTCGCACCTGCGGATGTTGGACCGCAGGTGCGGCCCCGCAGAAGCGAAGAAAGAGGTCGCTTGTGCGGTCTGGGGCGTGAGGGCCAGTGGCCACAGATGCGGCTGAAGAACCGCAGAAGCGGATCCGCATCTACGGAGAAAGGAGCGCAGGTGCGAGGCCTGGAGAATTAATGAATTTTCGCTGGTGCGGATCCCCAGCTGTAGAAGCGGGAGCGCATGTGCGGTGGTCCCCTCGCAGAAATTGAAATCGCTGGTCATAAATATGAAAAATCGAGGGTTTGAGTTCATAATTTCTAAAATCAATTAGGAGCTCGGGAATTGGCGATTTTGTGAGGATTTTGAAGAGGAGATCAGTATGTAACAATTCTTAACCCTATTTCACTTGTATTTCATCAATATATAGTAATTTCTTCAATCTAATCAAGGAATTTGAGGGTAAAAGTTTCTGAATGGGGGAAAAAGTTCCCCAATTGAAAATCCGAGATTTGAGTGAGATTTTGATGTCGGATTTTGATGATTCTTGTTCGAGTGTTCTCGTGAGTGAGCGGGTGTTCATAATTAGTAAATTTTGCACGATTTTGAGGTGTGGTCCTGGTGTACGTTTTGGGCGATTTTCCAAATTTCGCATCTTAGCTTCGAATTTATTAGTTGAACTAGTTGCTTATAGCTATATTTACATTATGCAATTTATTTGAATAGATTTGGGCAATTCGGAATTGGGTACTCGTGTCATGAACGTGGTTCCAAGTTGATTTGAGCGGTTGAAGTAAGTGGCTTGCCTAACCTTGTGTTGAGGACTTCCCCCTTAGGATATTTGATACTAATTGTTGTATAGGTGCCGTGTACGTGAGGTGACACGGGCCGTTATTGCTAAAATCTCATTTTTCCCTTCCTAAAACATAAATTGTTTCTCTTCTATGAACTTGATGTCGCACCCCCTTTTCCTCGCGAAATCGGGTTTGACATTTCTATGACAACTCCCTTCCTTTTGGGATGGGGGTATGGGATTTGAAGAGTCACCACCTAACGGATTAAGATGTGTTAGGGCACCTAGAGTAGTTGACTCATGAAACTAGTTTGCATTACCAGAGATCGGGTAAGGGCTCGAAATTACCTTGAGGAAAAGGTGTTAGGCACCCCTCGAGGTCCACAATGGTGGGTCCCGGCCGAACTTAATTAAGCAAATTAGTCTTAAAGGCAAATAAAGAAATTTAAACAAAGATACATTACTTTAAAACAGGAATTAAAGGTGTCCTAGGTTTTTTAGCCTATAGGATCATTTCCATGCAATACTTGGTAACTTTCCCTAAGTTGGGGTGCTACTCATAGTATTAGCGCACGGGTCATCATCTCCTTTACTACCAAATTACTATCTTTCAGTTATTACCTAAGCGTTCTAGTAGCTTCTAACTCGTTCCTTATGCGTGCACTACTCGTCCCTTACCTATGGTCCTGGAGGTATTTAGGACCTCTATTTCGGGTGGTTCTAGACTGAACTATGTTGCTTAAAATGAGGAAAATCTAGGCGACAAACAAATTTCAGATAGGACTATCATATAAGGGGGGAAATAAGGGCTCATATTAACCTCCACAAGTAGACAACAAATGCACACAATTAAATCAGACAACTTTACTGATTTAGGATCCTATAGGCAGGATATCTAGATGAGCATAAACAGAATGTAAGAAGGCAGTTTATTAAAACGAACACTAGGACCTACTAGCTTGCCTACTGATTTGATTAAGTTCTGAATCTGGGCACATTTAAGGCACCAAGATGTCACAATTGTTAGGCCCAGAATTCTTAATAGCCCTACAGGTTTTCCTATAGACATGATTTCTAAGTTTTGAAACTGATTACTTTTATTCCTATAGACATGGTATCTAAATTGGAGAAGTTTTATATCTCCTATAGGCATGATATCTATTAATCACATGTGGGCAGAATTTTAAGCAAGTTTCCAGGAAAGTTTATTAATTTACACAAATAAGATCCTATACACATGATCACTAATGCACGTTGAGATTGAAAATATACGTAGATTCTATTAACATGGATTTCTAATGCAGAATTAATACAAGACCAATAGGTAGGGTCTCTAGTATGCCAAAAAATAGAAAATGCAGAGTCACACATAGTCAGAAAAACCCTATAGGCAGGATCTCTAAACGAGTAGTAACATTCACATAATCAATACAATAGACCTATAAGCAAGATTTCTACCCGAGTTTTTAAACAAAGATATAGAAAACCCTCCCCCCAGCTTTTACGAATAAACCCCAAATACGTTTATTACATAGATTATTACATCATTACAGCTCATACTGAATAAATTACATAGCGACATTCATTACACTATAGGGAGCCTTGGCAGGCCCAATATAAACCTGGGAACCAGGCCTTCAAGCAAAGCAGATCTGAAGCATAATGGTGGTCCATCCATGATACATAAAATTGGGCTTCTGGTGTGTCAAAGTTCCCAAGGGCCTCAGGGACCCCGGGCAATTCTCACACCAGAACCTTACTCAGAACAACAGTTTGCAAAAGATTGGAAGATCAGCCCCAATGTGTCAGAGTTCGGAGGAGTCTCAAGGACCCTTGGCAGTGCTCACGCTGGGGGTGGTAGGAACCTAGATAACTAAGAGTAGAAGTTTGAAAACAGTACATAAAGGGTAAGGGGACAGTTTTTAAAAAAAAACAGTTTAATTTCAGGAGTAAATAGATTCAAACTACATGACTGAAAACAGAACTCCACCTAGAACACACAGATGCCATATTCAGCACATGGCTCAAGCAGATTGGTATTTGTTCAGACTAAATACTCATACCGGTATTTAAAGTAATCCCAAAAGAGCAGGGATACTTGAATTACAAACAAAGTTGTCCACACATTAACTACATGCTTGCAATATTTAATCATGCTCGGAATAGGGAACATACAACCGAATCAAACAAGGTTTCACATTATTGTGAATAACTCAGTTTAGCAATTATCATTAATTGAAATCATATAAGCATATATCAAGTATGCTGAGATTTGAAATGACTATCCAAATAAGCACATAGAACAGAGTAGGCTAATAGGAATTAAAGCATGCCAGTTAAATAAACAGGAACCATATGGAAAACAGAAGCATATCGAGGTTTGAATAAACTAATCACATAAGCACATGGAATAGAACAAGATAACAAGAACTAAAGCATAGCAGTTGAGAAAGAAATAGACAGGAATCATATATCAAACAGAAACATGCTGAGGTTTGAAATAAGCTAACCACATAAACATATAGAACATAACAAGATAACATGAGTAAATGTTGATACCCAATTTTTCCCTATATTATTTTCAAAATGCATATATATTTTCAAAATGCATGAGCATCAATTAATATTTTTCATAACTTTCTGTAATTTTAAAGGATTTTTAATTAATTTATCCCCAGTATTTTATTATCAACATAATTACTAATTACATCACAAATAATTTTATAATAATTTTATTGCTTAATATTATCACACTAAGCTTTAATTATTTTATGAATAATCATATTAACATCTTTAGGTTATAATTGCAATAACTTTGCAATAATAGCCCATGTGTGCATAATTACTTTATTTTTACACGAAAATGACTGTCACGACCCCAAATCTAAACTGGTCGTGATGGCTCCTATCGTGGTACTAGGATAGTCAATTTACTGAACATAATACAAGGAACTTTCTATTTAAAACAATAACGCGATTTATCATAATCTTACACGTTTAATTTTTCACAAATGCGGATAATCAATGAAAACATCTATATAATACCCCCAAAACCCGGAGACAACAGTCATAATCATCTAATGGAACACAAAATCTGACACGATTTCCTTAATACATCAAGTCTAGGAAAAAAGTATGTAGCGACAAAAATTGAGAGGGGGAATGGTGGGGCTGCGAACGCCGTGCAGCTACTTCACAGTCTCCGCAAAGCTCCACCGAGAGAATCAATCTCACTCGATTCGGGCACCTGAATCTGCACACAAGGTGCAGGGAGTAACATGAGTACACCAACTCAGTAAGTAACAAATATAAATAAGGACTTGAGTGCAGTGACGAGCTTTTAAAATCGTGTAAATTCATATAATAAACATCAGTGGAAATCAATAAATCAAGTCAGGGATCTACGTTCCGAAAGTTTCATAAACTCCAGTTTTCCCTTTCTAAGTTTCATATAAAACATTGGTTCAACATTTATCGTTTAGAGGCAAAAATGTAAAGAAGAGTGAAAACAAGAGTTTCATAGCAAATAAGCCCCTCGGGCACAGTGTCACTCGCAAATAAAGCCTCTCGGGCAAGCCTCTCAGTAACTCGTGACCAATCTCTTGTCAATCATCACTAACACTCAGCACTCGTGCTTAATAGGTGCCATATAATAACCGTTGCGGCGTGCAGCCCGATACATAAATAGTCGACTGCGCTCATTGGGGGTGTACAGACTTTGGAGGGGCTCCTTCAGACCAAGCGCTTTATCGATGTGGCATGCAACCCGATCCAATATATATACCACTACGGCGTGCAACCCGATCCAATATATCCTGCTACGGTGTGCAACCCGATCCNTATATAGATATATATGTGTGTGTGTGTGTGTGTATAACACTGCGGCGTGCAGCCCGATCCATCACTATCCTCACAATCCGGCTCTCGGCCTTGCTCAGTCATCACCCTCACAAGCCACTCGAGCAACTCACCACAAATCACGGGGGCTCAGCCCAAAAATATCTTTTATTTGTTTGAAAACAAGGATAAACAGTGAACAAGTATAAATCATGACTGAGATATATTTTCTATCAAAAACAGTGTGAGAATAGCAGTAAAACACCCCTGAGGGTCCAAACAGGTTGGGACAAGGCCCCAAACATGGCATACAGACCAACATATAGTATAAATCTCTAAAATACGGAATGTCATAGGATTTCAAATCAAATACGCGGCTCAATAGTCTCTACGAACCAAGCCACAATCCCTACCGGTGCACGCCCACATGCCCGTCACCTAGCATGTGCGTCACCTCATTTATCAAAACAATACGAAATACCAGGGTTTCATACCCTCAGGTCTAGATTTACAATCGTTACTTACCTCAAACCGTATGAAAACTACTCCGCGATGCTTTTTCCCCTCGACTCGGCCTCAACGTGCCCCGAATCTATTTAAAATAGATTCATATCATCAAAACATGCTGAAGGAACAAAGCCCTCTCGAAAATAACCAATTTACATCAAAAATTCCGAATTTGGACAAATCTGACCCCCGGGCCCACGTCTCGAATTCCAATAAAAACCACAAAACTAGAATCCTTATGCTCTCACGAGTTCATACATACCAAATACATCAAAATCGGACCCCAAATAGCCACTCAAATCCTCAATTTATACTTTCAAATTTCAAGTCCTAATCTCCCAAGTTTTTCCACTAAAACATTATTAAACAATGGAATAATCGTCATAAACACAAGATACAAGGTCCATGTAGCTTACCTCACTGAATACACTTGATCCCCCCTTGAAATCCCAGCTCAAAGCTCCAAAATCCGTCAAAAATGGTGAAGAAATGAGGAAAATTCGCGAAGGCAACCTTATATAGGTTCTCCCAGCAATCTCGCACCTGCAACCCCTTGCCCGCACCTGTGGAAAATCCCTCGCAGGTGCGGATTCTCACTTAAGCCAAATTTCCGCATTTGCAGTCTTCTACACGTACCTGCGGGCTCGCAGGTGCGATCCAACTTCCGCACCTGCGCTCCCAGGCCAGGTTCCACTTTCCGCATCTGTGCAAGGTCTTCCGCACCTGCGCCTTCACACCTGCGACTCCCCGTCCGCAGGTGCGGCCATACCAGAAGGTCTGCAGCAGCAGCCATTTTCTGCATTCTCCAACTTCTAACCTTCCAAAATCACCTGAAATCAATCCCGAGCCCCTCGGGGCCTCAACCAAAGGTACCAACAAGTCATATACCAATATACCAACCTAGTCAAACCTTCGGAACACTAAAAATAACATCAAAACACCAAATCAAATCCAAATTCAAGCCTAAGGATTTCTGAACTTTCGAAATTCGCCAACGATGCCGAAACCACTCAAAACACGTCCGAATGACCTGAAAATTTGCACACACACACCCCCCCCCAAATGACCCTACGAACCTGTTCCAACTTTCGGAATTCCATTCCGACCCCGATAGCTAATTTTCCACTGCCGACCGAAAATCACCAAAAATCCAATTTCGCCAATTCAAGCCTAATTCTACTCCAGACCTCTAAGAGACATTCTGAACACACTCCTAAGTCCCAAATCTCCTAATGAAACTATCCGAGCCACAAAAACCACATTCCAAGATCATTTACCTATAAGTCAACTTCCGGTTGACTTTTCCAACTAAATCACCAACCTAAGAGACTAAGTGTCTCATTTCTCACCACAGCCACTCTGAACTTGAACCAATCAACCCAACGCAACACAAAAGAGCTGAACCATACAAGAATGAAGCAGAAAGGGGGAAAGAAAGGCTAAACTCTCGGAACGACCGGCTGGGTCGTTACATTCTCCCCCTCTTAAACGAACGTTCATCCTCGAACGGGTCTAGAAACATACCTGGAGTCTCAAATAGGTGGGGATATCTGCTCCGCACCTCCCGCTCGGTCTCCCAGGTGGCCTCCTCCACCGGCTGCCCTCTCCACTGTACTTTCACTGAAGCTATATCCTTAGTCCTCAACCTTCTGACCTGACGACCCAAAATAGCTATTGGCTCCACCTCATAAGACATGTCACCCTCTAGCTGCACCGAACTGAAGTCCAAAACATGAGACCAGTCACCAATATACTTCCGGAGCATGGAAACATGAAATACTGGATGCACGCTCGACAAGCTAGGTGGCAAGGAAAGTCTATAAGCTACCTCTCCAGCCCTCTGAAGCACCTCAAAAGGCCCAATGAACCGAGGACTCAACTTTCCCCTCTTTCCAAACCGCATAAACTCTTCATAGGTGACACTTTCAGCAGGACCTTCTCCCCAGCCATGAAAGATACATCCCGGACCTTCTGGTCCGCATAACTCTTCTGCCTCGTCTGCACTGTGCGAAGCCGCTCCTGAATCGACTTCACCTTATCCAAAGCATCCCGTATCAAATTTGTACCCAAGATTCTGGCTTTACCCAGCTCAAACCAACCAACTGGAGATCTACACCTCCTCCCATACAAAGCCTCATACAGAGCCATCTGAATACTCTACTGATAACTATTATTATATGCAAACTCCACGAGTGGCAGAAACTGGTCCCATGAACCCCCAAAGTCAATAACACAAGCGCGTAACATGTCCTCTAGTTTCTAAATAGTGCGCCCGGACTACCCGTTTGTCTGAGGGTGAAAAGTCGTGCTCAACTCAACCTGAGTACACAACTCTCTCTGCACGGACCTCCAGAACTGCGATGTGAACTGAGTACCTCTGTCAGAAATGATGGAAACCGGAACACCATGCAGTCGAACAATCTCCCTGATATAAATCTCAGCTAGCTGCTCCGAAGAATAAGTAGTACCAATAGGAATGAAGTGCACGGACTTAGTCAGCCGATCCACAATAACCCATATAGCATAAAACCTCCTCGAAGTCCGTGGGAGTCCAACTACAAAGTCCATGGTGATCCGCTTCCACTTCCACTGAGGAATAACCAACCTCTGATGCAATCCACCTGGTCTCTGGTGCTCATACTTGACCTGCTGGCAGTTGAGACACCGAGCTACCAATCCAACAATATCCTTTTCATCCGCCTCCACCAATAATGCTATCTTAGATCCCAATACATCTTCGCGGCTCCCGAATGGATGGAATGTCGCGAGCTGTGGGCCTCATCAAGAATCAACTCCTGAAGCCCATCTACATTAGGCACACATATCCGACCATGCATCCTCATAACACCATCATCTCCAATAACTACATCCCTGGCATCACGTCGCCGGACCCTATCCTGAAAAATGAGCAAATGTGGGTCATCATATTGGCGCTCTCTGATACGGTCATAAAGAGAAAACCTGAAGGTTACACAAGCCAATACCCAGCGGGGCTCCGATAGATCCAACCTCACCAACTGGCCCGCTAAGGCATGTACATCAAGTTCTAATGGTCTCTCAGCTGCTGGAAGATATGCTAGACTCCCCAAACTCTCTGCTCTGCGACTCAAGGCATCAGCCACTACATTGTCCTTCCCCCGATGGTATAGAATAGTGATATCATAGTCCTTGAGAAGCTCCAACCATCTCCTCTGACGCAAATTCAGATCCTTTTGTTTAAACAAGTGATGCAGGCTACGGTGATCAGTAAAAACCTCACAATAAACCCTATAC
Source organism: Nicotiana knightiana (assembly GCA_005239525.1). Lineage (NCBI taxonomy): Eukaryota > Viridiplantae > Streptophyta > Magnoliopsida > Solanales > Solanaceae > Nicotiana > Nicotiana knightiana. The sequence continues at coordinate 41,679 of ML374495.1, read as the reverse complement.
AAATAATGACGCCAAATCTTCAAGGCGTGAACAATGGCTGCTAGCTCGAGATCATGCACAAGGTAATTCTTCTCATGAGTCTTCAAATGGCGCGAGGCGTAGGCAATCACCCTACCCTACTGCATCAAAACACAACCAATGCCTACCCTCAAGGCATCACAATACACGATATAAGAACCTGAAGCTGATGGCAATACTAACACTGGAGCTGAGGTCAAAGCCGTCTTGAGCTTCTGGAAACTCTCCTCACACTCGTCTGACCACCTGAACAGAGCACCCTTCTAAGTCAATTTGGTCAAGGGTGAAGCAATAGAAGAAAACCCTTCCACAAAGCGACGGTAATATCCTGCCAAACCAAGAAAGTTCCTGATGTCTGTAGTTGAGGACGGTCTGGGCCAACTCTACACTGCCTCTATCTTCTTCGGATCAACCTGAATACCCTCGTTGGACACCATGTGCCCCAAGAAAGCTACTGATCCAAGCCAAAACTCACACTTGGAAAACTTTGCATAAAGCTTATCTTCCCTCAATCTCTGCAATACAACCCTCAAATGCTGAGCATGCTCCTCCTGGCTACGAGAATACACCAGGATGTCATCAATGAACACAATAACAAAGGAATCCAAATATGGCTGAAATACACTGTTAATCAAATGCATGAACGTTGCTAGGGCATTGGTCAGCCTAAAAGACATCACCAAGAACTCATAGTGGCCATAATGGGTCTTGAAAGTCGTCTTGGAAACATCTGAATCTCGAATCTTCAGCTAATGGTACCCGGATATCAAGTCAATCTTAGAGAACACCCTAGCTCTCTGAAGCTGGTCAAACAAATCATCAATGCGAGGCAGAGGATATTTATTCTTGACTGTAACCTTGTTCAGCTGCCTATAGTCAATACACATTCTCATGGAACTATCCTTCTTCTTTACGAACAACACTAGTGCACCCCAAGGTGACACACTAGGACGGATGAACCCCTTTTCTAGGAGTTCCTGAAGCTGCTCTTTTAATTCCTTCGACTCCGTTGTTGCCATACGATATGGTGGAATAGAAATAGGCTGAGTGCCCTGCACTAGCTCAATGCCAAAATCAATATCCCTATCGAGCGGCATGCCCGGCATATCAGCGGGAAACACGTCCAGATACTCACGGACTACAGGAACAGAATCAACAGTGGGAGTCTCAGCACTGACATCCCTCTCAAAAGCCAAATAAGACAAAAATCCTTTCTCCACCATATGGTGAGCCTTCAGGTATGAAATCACCCTACTAGGCACATAATCAATAGAACCTCTCTACTCGACTCTCGGGCATCCCGGCGTCACTAAGGTCACGGTCTTAGCGTGAAAATCTAGAAAACATGACACGGAGATAGCCAATCCATGCTAAATATCACATCAAAATCAACCATGCTAAGCAATAGTAGATCCACTCGGTTCTCCAAACCCCCAATAGATATAACACATGATGATACACTCGGTCCACAACAATAATATCGCCCACCGGAGTCGACACATGAACAGATGTGACTAAGGACTTGCAGTGCATATCGAGAAAGTGGGAAAAATATGATGAAACATATAAATACGTGGAACCAGGATCAAATAAGACCGAAGCATCTCAATGACAAACTGAAACAATAGCTGTAATGACTGCATCTGAGGCCATAGCATCTGGTCTGGCTAGAAGTGCATAAAAACGGGCCTGATATCCACCGGATCGACCTCCCCCTCTAGGGCGGCCTCTAGTTGCCTGACCCCCACCCCTCGCTGCCTGGGCAGGTGGTGAAGTAACTGGAGCTAATGTCGAGGGCTGACCCCTCTACTGAGATGGACCCCCAAAAAATGAGGACACTGTCTCCTCATATGCCCAAACTCTCCACACACGTAACAACTCCCCGGTGACGGAGACGGGGACTGAAGGGAACCCCTTGCATCTGGATAACCTCTGGAGGAGTCAGGCATAGATGAGCCCTGAACCGATGGTGCTCGAGATGAACTCTGGGCTAGAAGAGCACTGAATGATGGGTTCCCCTGATGAGAACTATGAGGACCACGACCAGCGGATCCCCCACAATAACCTGAGCGGCCCGACTGAGCCTACCTGAATTGACGGCCCCTGTCGTGCTTGAACTCCCCCCCCCCC
>ML374495.1:23236-38779 GCA_005239525.1 Nicotiana knightiana | reverse complement strand
GGCCCCTGTCGTGCTTTAACCCCCCCCCCCCCATCGAAGGATCACAACCAAAACTACCAGATCCTTGAGGCCTCTTGGCCTCCCTCTCATCTCTATCCTGGCGACGAACCGACTCAATCTCTCGGGTAATATCAACAACCTGCTCAAAAGTAGCACCTGATACCCTCTCTCTGGTCATAAGAATACGAAGTTGATACGAGAGGCCATCCACAAGTCTCCTGATCCTATCTCTCTCTGTAGGGACCAAGAAAATAGCATGGCGGGCAAGCTCTGAAAACCTCATCTCGTACTGTGACACCGCCATATCACCCTGTCGCAGCTGCTCAAACTGCCTGCGCAGCTCCTCTCTGCGGGACTATGAAACATACTTCTCTAAGAAGAGAGTGGAAAATTGCTTCCAAGAAAGGGGCGCTGCACCAATGGGCCTACACCTCTCATAAGCTTCCCACCATTTAAATGCAGCTCCTGAGAACTGGAAGGTAGTAAATGAGACCCCACTGGTCTCCAATATCCCTACCGTACGAATCATCCTCGCCCTCAGTACCACTGAAAGTCAGAGGCCGAAGCCTCTCAAATCTCTCCAACCTTCGCTGCTAGTCGCCAGCCATTGCTGGAACCACAAAATCCCGGGATGGTGCAACCGGCTGAGCTGGAACTGCCTCCGGGGTATGAAGCCTCTGAATAATCTGCTCAGGTTTAAGGGCAGCTGAAGTTTGAGTGCCTCCCCCGACCTGAGAAGTAGCGGCTGAAATAGAAACAGCGACCGCCTGAGCAAGACTGGTGCATGCGGTCAGAATCTGGGCCAAGGTCTCCTGAAGACCCGGAATAACAATAGGCACAGCTGGTGCCTGAGTTGGTCCCACTAGAGCATCTATGGTTGGGACCTGATCTGGAACAATAGGCGGGTCTATGGGTATCGCCCCGACAGCTGCGCGGGCTACACCTCTACCCCTACCACGACCTCGATCGCGACCTCGACCCCTCATGGGTCCCACTGGTGGCTGATCGCCCTGTCCAGTAGCGTGTGTCCTCACCATCTGTGAGAGAATGAAATAATAGAAGTTTAGTTTCCAGAATCAATAGATTCGCACGACAAGAATTCAAGAAATGTGAGATTTTCTTCTTAAGGATTCTGCAGCCTCTCGAAGATAAGTACAAACGTCTCCGTACCGATCTGAAAGACTCTACTGAACCTGCTCATGACTCCTATGCAACCTAGGCTCTGATACCAACTTGTCACGACCCCAAATCTAAACTAGTCGTGATGACACCTATCGTGGTACTAGGCTAGTCAATTTACTGAACATAATACAGGGAACTTTCCATTTAAAACAATAACGCGATTTATCATAATCTTAGACGTTTAGTATTTCACAAATGCGGATAATCAATGAAAACATCCGTATAATACCCCCAAAACCCAAAATCAACAGTCATAATCATCTAATGGAACACAAAATCTGACACGATTTCCTTAATACATCAAGTCTAGGAAAAATGTAAGTAGAGACAAAAATTGAGAGAGAGAAGGGTGGGGCTGCGAACGTCGTGCAGCTACCTCACAGTCTCCGACAAAGCTCGACTGAGAGAATCAATCTCACTCGATCCGGGCACCTGGATATGCACACAAGGTGCAGGGAGAAACGTGAGTACACCAACTCAGTAAGTAACAACTATAAATAAGGACTTGAGTGCATTGACGAGCTTTTAAAATCATGTAAATTCATATCATAAACATCAGTCGAAATCAATAAATCAAGTCAGGGATCTACGTTCCGAAAGATTCATAAACTCCAGTTTTCCCTTTCCAAGTTGCATATAAAACACTGGTTCAACATTTATCATTTAGAGGCAAAAATGTAAAGAAAAGTGAAAATAGTAGTTTCATAGAAAATAATCCCCTCAGGCACAGTGTCACTCACAAATAAAGCCTCTCGGGCAAGCCTCTTAGTCACTCGTGACTCATCTCTCGTCAATCGGCACTCACAATCAGCACTCACGCTCAATAGGTGCCATATAATAACCGTTGCAGCGTGCAGCCCGATCCATAAATAGTCGACTGCGCTTACTGGGGGTGTACAGACTCCGGAGGGGCTCCTTCAGCCCAAGCGCTATATCGTTGCGGCGTGCAGCCCGATCCAATATAAATACCACTGCGGCGTGCAGCCCGATCCAATCGATATATCGTTGCGGCGTGCAACCCGATCCAATATATATATATATATATATATATATATATAACGCTGCAACGTGCAGCCCGATCCATCACTATCCTCACAATTCGGCTCTCGGCCTCGCTCAGTCATCACCCTCACAAGCCACTCGGGAAACTCACCACAAATAACGGGGGCTCAGCCCAAAAATATCTTTCATTTGTTTGAAAATAGGGTGATAAACAGGTATAAACAGTGAACAAGTATAAATCATGACTGAGATATATTTTCTATCAAAAACAGTGTGAGAATAGCGGTAAAACACCCATGAGGGTCCAAACAAGTCGGCACAAGTCCCCAAACATGGCATACAGCCAGACATATAGTATAAATCTCTAAAATACGGAATGTCATAGGATTTCAAATTAAATACGCAGCTAAATAGTAGCTACGAGACTGACCAAGTCACAATCCCTACCAGTGCATGCCCATACGCCCGTCACCTAGCATGTGCGTCACCTCATTTATCAAAACAATACAAAATACCGGGATTTCATACCCTCAAGTCTAGATTTAAAATCTTTACTTACCTCAAACCGGATGAAAACTACTCCGCGATGATTTTTCCCCTCGACTCGGCCTCAACATGCCCCGTATTTATTCAAAACAGATTCATATCATCAAAACATGCTAAAGGAACAAAGCTCACTCGAAAATAACCAATTTACATCAAAATCCCGAAATTGGCCAAATCCGACCCCCGAGCTCACGTCTCAAATTCCAATAAAAACAACAAAACTAGAATCCTTACGCTTTTATGAGTTCATACATACCAAATACATCAAAATCGGACCCCAAATGGCCCCTCAAATCCCCAATTTATACTTTTAAATTTGAAGCCCTAATCTCCTGAATTTTTCCACTAAAACATGATTAAACAATGGAATAATCGTCATAAACACAAGATACAAGGTCCATGTAGCTTACCTCACTGAATACACTTGATCCCCCCTTGAAATACCAGCTCAAAGCTCCAAAATTCGTCAAAAATGGTGAAGAAATGAGTGAAAATTCGTGAAGACAACCTTAAATAGGTTTTGCCCAGCAATCTCGCACCTGCGACCCCATGCTCACACCTGCGGAAAATCCCTCGCAGGTGCGACTTCTCACTTAAGCCAAATTTCCGCATCTGCGGTCCTCTACACGTACTTGCGAGCCCATAGGTGCGATCCAACTTCCGCACCTGCACTCCCAGGCCAGGTTCCACTTTTCACATCTGCGCAAGGTCTTCCGCACTTGTGCCTTCGCACCTGCAGCTCCCTGTCCGCAGGTGCGGCCACACCAGAAGGTCTGCACCAGCAGCCATTTGCTGCATTTTCCAACTTCCAACCTTCCAAAATCATCCGAAATCAATTCTGAGCCTCTCGGGGCCTCAACCAAAGGTACCAACAAGTCATATACCAATATACCAACCTATTCGAACCTTTGGAACACTAAAAATAACATCAAAACACCAAATCAAATCCAAATTCAAGCCTAAGGATTTCTAAACTTCCGAAATTTGCCAACGATGCCGAAACCACCCAAAACACGTCCGAATGACCTGAAAATTTGCACACACACCTCAAATGACCCTATGAACCTGTTTCAACTTTCGAAATTCCATTATGACCCCGATAGCTAATTTTCCATTGCCGACCGGAAATCGCCAAAAATCCAATTTCGCCAATTCAAGCCTAATTCTACTCCACACCTCCGAGAGACATTCCTAACACACTCCTAAGTCCCAAATCACCTAATGAAACTATCTGAGCCACAAAAACCACATTCTGAGATCATTTACCTATAAGTCAACTTCCGGTTAACTTTTCCTACTAAATCACCATCCTTAGAGACTAAGTATCTCATTTCTCACCACAACCACTCTGAACCCGAACCAATCAACCCAACGCAACACAAAAGAGCTGAACCATAAAAGAACGAAGTAAAAAGGGGAAAATAGGGCTAAACTCTCGGAACGACCGGCTGGGTCGTTACAATGACCTTTTATATTTTTATAATATTAAGTAATTATTTTAAATCATTTTTCTTGAATTAATAGCATTTTGTATAATTTATTAACTATTTTTATAAATTTTTTTATTGAATTGTATTTAACATATAGCCTCTTTTATTTTAATTTTCGGACTCTGGCCCAACAACTACCCAGCCCAATTATCAACCCAATACCTAATTGTAATAACCCGCCCAACCCAGATTCGATCCTGGCTATTGATCTCAGAAGATCAATGGTCTACGACACACTTTCCTTTTTAATTACCTAACCGACCTAAACCCTACCCCATTTCCCAAATTTGCCGCCCTTTAATCCCTTTTCCTCCTCTATTCTCTCTCACCCCCCCCCTTCTATCCCTAGACCGCCGTCACCGTTATTCCTTTCAATTCATGGGGTTTCTCTTCAATTTCAGGCCTTATCCCGCCTTATATCTCAACTAGTGTTGTGATTTTCATGCTACTTGATGGATTCTCAAGAGATTCGAACAACACTTGGTTCAAAATCTCTCTTTTCTCGACTAATCCATCCGTATTCACTCTGATGTCTGTGAGTAATACTATTTCCATATTTTTACGGCTTCAAATCTCTAGTTCAAACCAAATTTGACTCACTTCTGTCTATTTTTTCATAAACCTAACTATTTCTGGCTAAATCAGTTCATATCTCTTTAGATCTGAAGTGTTTTGAGTTTGGTTGGTATTTTTCCTTTAAGATTCTTCCGTTTTTACTATTATTGTCAACCGATTTCACTTTTCCCTAAATCTAGGGTTTTGATTTCTAATAGGGTTTCTGCAAAAATGTTTTAAACGTTTAAGTATTTTTCAACTCTGGTTTTCTTCTTTGCTTTTTCGACTGATTTTACTTGAGTTTCATATCTATGTCTTTCTGCCTTAGGGTTTTCAATTATTCTATTGTTTGTTATAATGTTTCGCCCGTTTACCTTAGCCCTGTCAATTAAAATTATTAATTTATTTACTTGCTTAATTAAGGTTTTGAAATTATGTTTTCCTTAATACTGATATTTCCTTATCAGAGTTTTTACCTGTTCTTTCCTTATGTGTGATTACATGTTCTTGTCTGCTGATTTATTCCGTGAAAGACTCTCCTTAATTTAAGTGATACTTCCGTGATTCTGTCTTATTAATTGATTTGTAGTTGACTGATTAACTGATCCCTATACCTTATTTGTGTGCAAATCAAATTCATACCTTATTTGGTTTTACTCTATTGTATGCTATAAGAACCTTTCATTGTTCTGATTTCAAAGACACATACACGCTTAGACACTTACACGAATACCTACCTACACTTACACTCACACGATTGAGAAACTTTTAAAATCTCTCAAAGCTATCTGTTCTCTCATAATTTGAGTTCTTTCTATCACTCTGATTTGATGTACTGTCTAGCCGGCTGAAAGCCAAGGCTAGACTCTTGGATTCCAATTGTCATCACATTCCTATTTACTTTCTTCCTAACTGGTATGCCTTAACTCATGTTATCTTGTTCTATTCTATATGTTTATGTGATTAGTTTATTTCAAATCTCAATATGCTTCTGTTTGATACAAGATTCATATCTATTCCTTCCTCAACTGCTATGTCTTAGTTCTTGTTATCTTGTTCCATTCCATGTGCTTATATGATTAGTTCATTTCAACCCCAGCATGCTTCTGTGTGATCTATGATTCTTGTTTACTTCTTTCTCAACTAGCATGCTTTAGGTTCTATTATCCTATTTCTATTCTATGTATTTTTATTTCCAACCTTAGCATGTTTCTATATGATATATGCCTATATGATTCAACCTAGTGATAATTAATAAACTAAGTCATCTTCAATAATGTGAAACCTTGTTTGATTCAGTTGTATGTTCCTTTTTCTGAACATTTTTAGATATTGCAAGCATGTGTGGTCAGTTCTGTTTGTTAATCCTTGCTCCTGTGACTACTTTAAGTATTGGTCTGAGTATCTAGTTTGAATAAACACCAATTTACTTGAACCTGGTGCTAAAATTGGATTCTGCTTGCTTTGGTTGCACCCTGTAGTTTGAATCTGTTTGCTCCTAAAAATAAAACTGTTTTCTAAATATGTCCCCCTTCCCCCTATGTACTGGTTTCCAAACTTCTATTCTTAGTTATCTAGGTTCCTACCACCCCCAATGTGAGCACTGCCTAGGGTCCTTGAGACTCCTCCGAACTCTGACACCTTGGGGTTGGTCTTCAAATCTTTTACAAACTATTTCTCTAAGAAAGGTTCTGGTGTGAGCATTGCCCAAAGTCCCTGAGGCCCTTAGGTACTTTGACACACCAGAAGCCCAATTTTGTGTATCATGGATGGACCACCTCTGTACTTCAGACTTGCTTTGCTTGAAGGCCTGGTTTCCAGGTTAATATTGGGCCTGCTAAGGCTCCCTATAGTGTAATGGATAATATTATGTAATTAATTCATATTGGGTTGTAATAATGTAATAATACATGTAATAACATATCTGGGGTTATTAGTAAAATGTGGGGGGGTTTATATATATTTGTTCAAAACTCGGATAGAAATCATGCCTATAGGCTTGTTGTGTTGATTGTGTGAGTGTTACTGATCGTTTAGAAATTCTGCCTATAGGATGGTTTCTTGATTGTTTTTGATCATGCATATTAGAGACACTGCCTATAGGTATTTTGGTAATTCAGCATTAGAACTCATGTTCTTAGGGTCTACACATATTTCCAATCTCAATGTGCATTAGTGATCATGTATATAAGATCATATTTGTGTGAATTAATAAACTTTCCTGGCAATCTGTTTAAAGTTTCTGCCCATGTAGATTCCATGCGTATAGGAGGTATAAAAACCAGTTTTTTTCAATTTAGATACCATGTCTATAGGAATAAATAAATCAGTTTCAACACCTAGGGATCATGTCTATAGGATTTAAACCAATAGAAATCATGCGTATAGGGTAAATCAGTTATAAGTTTAGAAATCATGCTTGTAATCAGTTTCAACACCTAGGGATCATGTCTATAGGATTTAAACCAATAGAAATCATGCGTATAGGGTAAATCAGTTATAAGTTTAGAAATCATGCTTGTAATCAGTTTCAACACTTAGAAATCATGCCTATAGGAGTTAACTAATTCTGCAAACTAGAAAGCGTGCCTATAGGATCTAAAGAGATAAAAACATGTATGTTAAAATCAGTAACTCGTTTATAAACTATGTTATAGGTCTATAATTAACAGTTGTAGATACCATGCCTATAGGATTCTGTTCCGGTTATCACTTAGGCAAACCTGTAGGTTTATTAAGAATTTTGGGCCTAAAAACTATGGTCTTTTGCTGCTTGAAATTCGCCCAGATTCAAAACTTAATCAAATCAGTAGGCAAACCAGTAGGTCCCAATGATCGTTTTAATAAACTGCTTTCTTACACTCTTTCCTGCTCATCTAGATACCCTGCCTATAGGATCCTAAATTAATAAACTTTGCTGATTGAACTGCGTGCATTTGTTGACTATTTGTGGAGGTTAACATGAGCCTTTAGTTGCTCTTCTGTGACAGTCCTATTTGAATTTTGTTTGTCGCCTAGATTTTTCTCATTTTAAGCAACTAGGTTAGTCTAGAACCACCTTAAATAGAGGTCCTAAACACCTCCAGGACTATAGGTAAGGGGCGGGTAGTGCACGCATAAGGCACGAGTTAGAAGCTATTAGAACGCTTAGGTAATAACTGAAAGATAGTAATTGGATAGTAAAGGAGATGATGACATGTGCGCTAATACTATGTGTAGTTCCCTAACCTGGGGAAAGTTATCAAGTATTGCATGGAAATGATCCTATAGGCTAAAAAACTTAGGACCCCTTTAATTCCTGTTTTAAAATAATAGTTGTCTAAATTGCTTTATTTTCCTTTAGAGACTAATTCGCTTAATTACGTTCGGCCCGGACCCGCCGTTGTGGACCTCGAGGGGTGTCTAACACATTCCCCTCAAGGTAATTTTGAGCCCTTACCCGATCTCTGGTGATGCAAACTAGTTTCATGAGTTAACTGCTCTAGGTGCCCTAAAGCACCTTAATCCGTTAGGTGGCGATTCTTCAAATCCCATAACCCATCCCAAAAGGAAGGGAGTTGTCTCAGAAATGTCGAAACCCGATTTCCGCGAGGAAAAAGGGGAGCGCGACAGTTAAGGCATACCAGTTAAGAAGAAAGTAAATAAGAATGTGATGGCAATTGGAATCCAGAGAGTCTAGCCTTGGCTTTCAGCCGGCTAAACATTGCAGCAAATCAGAGTGATAGAAAGAACTCAAGTTTATGAGGGAACAGACAGCTTTGAGAGATTTTTTTAATTGTAAAAGTTGCTCAATAAAGAAGTTGTAAAGCGTGTGTGTGAGTGTAAGAGTATCAGTGTAAGTTTCTTAGTTAGTAGGTAAGTCTTTTTGAAATCAGAATAATGAAAGGCTTTTATAGCATACAATAGAGTAAAACCAAATAAGGTATGAAATTAATTACACACAAATAAGGTACGAAAGATCAATTAATCAATCAATTAGGGTTAACACAAATCAATTAATAGGACAGAATCACGTAAGTATCACTTAAATTAAGGAGAATCTTACACTGAATAAATCAGTAGACAAGATTAAGGTTAAATAAGGTAAGCAGTAAGCCCAGAGGTCAATTATAAATCGGCCTTAATGATCAAAGCACAAAAATCAGGCCAGTAAGGGAAATAAAGAAAGTAGCACCAGTTATTAATCACACATAAGAAAAAAATAGGTAAAAATCTGATACAGAAATATCGGTATTAAAGGAAAACATAATTTCAAACCCTAATTAGGCAAGTAAATCAATTAATCACTTTATTTGACAGAGCTGAGGTAAACGGGCAAGAACAGTAAAATAAATGGCCAAATTAATTGAAACCCTAAGGCATAAAGATATGGAAATGAAACTCAAGAAAAATTAGTCGAAAAAGTAAAGAAGAAAACCGAATTTAAACATTTTTTGCAGAAATCCCTTAAAAATCAAAACCCTAGCTTTTCGAGTAAAATAAAAATCGATTAACAATAAGAGCAAAACAGAAAATTTTTAAGGAAAAATACCAAACAAACAAAAAATCACTTCAGATCTATAGAGATCTGAACAGATTCAAACAGAAAATAGCTAGGTTTATGAAGATAAATAGAAGTGAATCAAATCTGTTTTGAACCAGAGATTTGAAACCATAAAAACACGAAAATAGTGTTACTCACAGACATAGGAGTGAATATAGACGGATTAATCGAGAAAATGAGAGATTATGAACCAAATCTGGTTCGAATCCCTTGAGAATCCATCAACTAGCATGAGAATCACAACACCAGTAGAGAGATGAGGCCGGATAAGGCCTAAAATCGAAGGAGAACCCCCCTGAATCAAAGGAATATCAGTGACGGCAGGCTAGGGTTAGAAGGGGGTGAGAGAGAAGAGAAAGAAGAAAGGGATCTAAGGGTGGCGGGTTTTGGAAAATGGGGGGTAGGGTTAGGAGGTTTGTTTAATTAAAAAAAGAAGGTGAATCCTGGACCGTTGATCTTTTGAGATCAACGACCAGGATTAAATCTGGGTTGTGGCAGGTTATTGGATCAGGGTTATTGGGTTTGGGTATTGGGTTATGGGTTGGTTTAATTGGGCCGATAGTTATTGGGTTGGGGTCCGAAAATTCAATTGAAAGAGGCTATATTTTAAATACCCACTTAATTTAGTAAAATAATTTATAAAAATAGTTAATAAATGATGAAAAATTCTATTTGTGTATGAAAATGAATTAAAATAATTACTTAATATTATAAAAATATAAAAAGTCATTTTCGTATAAAATAAAGTAATTATGCATACATGGTCTATTATTGCAAAGTTATTGCAATTATAACCTAAAGATGTAAATGTAATTATGCATAAAATAATTAAAGCTTAATATAAATAAAAAATGATAAAATTGAGCAATAAAATTATTATAAAATCATTTGTGATGCAATTAGTAATTATTTAGATAATAAAATGATGGAATAAATTAATTAAATATCTTTTAAAATTACAAAAAATTATCGAAAAATAATAATTGATGCTCATGCATTATTTTGAAAATATATTTGCATTTTGAAAATATATATGGGAAAAATTGGGTATCAACACTTGCTCTAATATGATAAATTATTTAGCTTAGATTAGGAAAGCATGCTTACGCGTTTAATTGCCTACTTGATCTTCTGTGCGCCATGCTTAGTTAAGACCTTATTTTCCTTAACTATGATGAGTATAAACTGTGTAAATTTGATGTTATGTGTGTCATTCATCCTGCATGGTATATTTAAATTGGGACTATGGATGTATTCCGGGAGATCCCCCTGTACTGCATATTTACTTTGGGACTATGGACGTATTCCGGGAGATCCCCATGTACTGCATATTCATTTTGGGACTACGGACGTATTCCGGGAGATCTACTTATACTGCATATTTATTTTGGGACTAGAACGTATTCCGGGAGATCCCCTTGTACTGCATATTTATTTTGGGACTGCGGACGTATTCCGGGGGATCCCCATGTACTGCATGATCATCTGGAACTACGGGGCGGTATCCCGGGATATTCCACCTTGTGTTACATTGTTTTGAGCTGAGGAATCCCTTGATTGTTAAGTTTTCGAGCATTTTCTTTAACTTTTACTGAAAAATCTACTTATCTTTTGTATTGTTTATATTTACTCCAGTAGGGCCTTAACCTGACCTCGCCACTACTTGACCGGGGTTATGCTTGGCACTTACTGGGTACCAGATGTGGTGTACTCATGCCCTTTCCTGCACATGTTTTCATGTGCAGATCTAGGTACGAGCTATCAGCCTCGTGGATAGTTGTTGCTGCTGATTCTAGGAGACTGCAAGGTATTTCTGCTGCGTCCGCAGAATCCTCTGAGTCCCCTTCTATTCTATCATTTAGAGTTGTTCCTATGTATTTTCCAAACTTGTTTAGAGCTACAGTAGTTGTTAGAAGCTTGAGACTATTTGTGACATTTCGGGTCATTGGGAAAGTATTTTTGTATGAGCCGAGCGGCTAGTATGTTATTTATATCATTGCCCTTATTTCTTTTATTTCTTGTGTTTTACTTTAATTTTTCCCTTACTAGTAGGCTTACCTAGTCGTAGAGACTAGGTACTGTCACGATACCTTTCGGAGGGTAAATCGGGTTGTGACACTCGCTTACCAAATATTATCCAAAATCGTGCTTACCCAAAATCTCGCTTACCCATTATTATCACCCCAAAATTGCAAATTCTTTTCCTCTTCCAAAGCTTTTGAAATTCAATTTGTCTCTTTCTTACTAATCGCCCAAAATATCTATTTCTTATTGATACAATGCGGACGAAATTCGAAATATTGCTCTAGAATCAAGTTGCGGGTAAATTTTGAATATTGTTTTCTTTCTTTCTAAAATCTTTATTATATTTGACTTGTATATGATACACCAATACCCAAAACAATACTCGATACAATACTAATACAATTATAATACGTATAAGTTAAATTTTTAGTGTAGAGTTATAACTGAAATTTGAAGAAGATGAAAATCATAACTATATCACAATGTTTCATAAATGTATCTCGATTGTATTATAATTGTATGTGTATCATAATTGTTGCAGAAATTGTATTACAAATGTATGATAATTGTATATTCATTGTATATTATTACGAGCAGTTGCGAGCTCATGACAAATTTTACAATATGTATCACAAATATAATTGTATATTAATTTATTAATATTGTATTAGGTATTATTTTGGGTATTAATATATCAGATACAAGTTAACTACAATTGTGATACAAATATGATACATTTATATTTTAGGCATTGATGTATATGATAAAATTCAAATATATCATACAATTTCTGAATACTTTTTAATAATATAAAATTGTCGGCAATGGTGGGAAGAGAGAAGATGGTGATTCTGGGCGTAGATTAAGGAATTTTGATAGTAAAAAAAGGAGAGAGAAGAGGAGAGGCGAAAAAAGGAAATGATGTAATTGAATCCTTTAATTGAAGGGATTAATAATGGAGTGAGAGCCTTTTAAGAAACAAATACAATTTAAGAAAAACTTAGATACTTATGGGTGTTGGTGTGCTAATGGGGCATAGGTCGTTCGATCCGTTTGGTCGGTTTAATTGAGATTTGAGAAGAGTGGATGACTCTTGAGAATGGTTCTAATGGATTCAAGATCTTAATGTAGCAATTTGGAATTTTCAAGATTTGTATATGGCTAGAAATTGAGAGTTACATTGGACGGTGTCGAGACTTGTGGAATTTCTATATTATTGAAGAATTATGCATTTCAGTATCAAGAAGCTGAAGGAAATAGTTTTAGGTTCACATAAGGTCTCTTTAGAGTGGGTGTCTCGGTTGTGGTGCTTCGGGGTGCGTAACAGGGAAGTCAATTGTTTATGGGCCTTAGGGCATTGTGGTTTTATACTAGGGTATCTTGTGTGGTGAGTTTTTGTTAGGAATTGTGGTGTTCTAGCAAGGAGAAGTATCAATTTGAAGGCAATATGGAAAGGACTTAGAGAAATAGGAAAGGTTGGTAGTAGGTTGGATCAGCACAATAATGGGTATGATCGGTTCTTTAGGTACTTATTGTGTGGCTAGTCTCTACAGGTGTTTTGTGGCAATGCTCTTGGGTTTTTGGTGACCTGCGTGGATTGGGTTGAGTTAGAGGGATTCGGTTCTGATAGCTTGGTTATGTGCAAATGAATTTCGAGGAGTTCCCAATGATTTCTACCGTGGATTGAGGGGTATGTTTCCTACCGGCGTGAGGAATATGTTGCATATTGAGATTTTCTCCGAGATGGGACCAATTGGAAGGCTTCAGAGTGATCGAGTATATATTCTGCTTGTCACTCAGAGTTGATTATGAGATTCTTGTACTCTTCACAGGATGGCATGGTAGATGCGGTGTGTCGTGTGGGATCGAGATGGCATATGCAAGGTCACAGTTCAGTTTTGAAGGGAAGTTCGTAGGCAACATTGGCGGTTTCAGGTAACTAGGTAAATGATATTACTAATTGGTATGTCTTGATGAGAGTATACATTTCAGAAGGGAAATGTCTTTTGATTTATGGATATTTCACTAGTACTACGACACTCTCCTAGTTGATCGACTGTTGATATTCAAATTTTGCTATGTGGCACAGAAGAATTTTAGAAGCATTTCTCGTAGGATGATTGTGTATGAGAGATGTGTTAAACATTCTTGCGGTGGAGTTGGGATCAGATATGGTGATTCGTGTGTTCTATGGATTTGGAGACTGGGAGTTCTCAGGAGCGGATTGTTTCATGGTTGTGGACTGTGAAGTCATGGCCGAAGCTAGCCAGATGATAATATGTGTTATGATTCAGTCAGTGAGGGCGTATTGGTTATTTATTTCGGGTTTTGTGTGGCATTGTGTCATTTGCTTCTCTGTGGTTATGGTAATGCACCTTGTGTACTTGATGTCGGATGGCGCGTGTTTATTGATTTTGAGCATGATGGTTGAGGTATTTCATATGGATCAGTATTTGGATGGGGTCACCATTGCAGCAGAGTTATGTTGAGATAGGATCCCTTGTGTTAGATTCGTGTGTCTTGGTTCTACGGTGTGTGATATGTCCTTAGCATTGCATTGTGGTGGTACTCGTTGAGCTTGCGGGACGGTTCTCTTGATTGAGTCATTTTAGCTACTGAGTACATTTGGATTTTTGCTTATTGGTTCATGGATTGCACGGTTCGTCGCTCTGGGTAGTATTGGTATTGTGTATCAGTAGAGTAGTTGGTATTCGATAAGATGAAGTCGTCGGATCTAGGATGGGTGCTATCAGATTTGATTGCGATATATTTGGAAGGATAATGCCGGAAGTCAGCTAAGAAATTGGCTATAATTCTTGTTGAAGGAGAGGGAGCTCCACGTCTTGTTGATTTGATGAACGATTATGAGTTTCTGTGTGTTCTTTCATTATCGGCAGTGTACGAAGGTTTTATAAGGAGGTTTTGTTAGGTATAAGGTTTATTACCGGGATTGGGTTGTTCTGGGCAGTTACTGTGACCAGAGATTTTGTTATGGGTATTTGAGTTATGTGGTATATCCTGTGATTGTCGCTTGGGTTATGGTTGCGGTTTGGTACAGCTTGTTCAGACTTATACATCGTATATGTTGCGAGATTCAGATCTTATAAGACATTCCGGATGTTGGAAAATTGGATTCTAAGGCTTATGGGTTAGGTTGAATTGAGAATTTTCAGTTAGGTTGTGTTATCGGACCTATATGGGATAGGGTGACGTGGGGTCACCCTCCGGTATGTGCATTGTAAAGTTATATGGCAGTTTGATGGTTTTGTGAATAACTCTTGGCACGTTCGAGGACGAACGTATGTTCAAGTGCGGGACGATGTAACAACCCGACCGGTCATTTTGAGCATCTGTAATTCGCTCGGTAGTTTATGGGCATGGGTAGCTCTGTGTGATGTATTATGACTTATGTGAATCATCGGTTTTAATTTTCAGGTTCTTCGGAATCGGTTTGGAAGGATGAGTTCTTTGTTGAAGCTTTAAGTTGAAAGAGTTGACCAAGTTTGACTTTTTTCTGAATTTGACCCTAGACCGGAGTTTTAATGGTTCTATTAGGTCCGGATGATGATTTTGGACTCGGATGTATGCCCGGATTTGCATGTGGATGTTTTCTAGAAGGTTTTGGGACAAGTTGACGAAAATTGGAAATTTAAAGGTTCGGGAAGTTCATAAGTTTGAATTTTTATAAAAATTTATTTCACTTCTAAATTTTTATTTGGTCTAGTCATATTTCATATGAAGATTTTGCATTAACCTCTCCATGCAGAAAAAAAAAATATAGCGTTTGCAATACAAGGTTTTAAGTACATAATTTTTCTAAATTTATAATAAAATCTACATACCGAAAACTACATATAAATTGTATTACAACTCTAATACTTCAATTGTTATAGGAAAATTATTTTCTATGGCACAAAAGAATTTAAATACAACTCACAATTTATTTGGCATAGGTTTGATTGCACTCAAAATTTAAGAAATAAAATTAAAAACACATAAGCTGAAATATGAATAAAGTAAGGGTGTCTAACGGGTGGGCCGGGCCGGGCCGGTTACATTTTTTTTTGAACCTGACGGGTTGCGGTTACGGGTTCTTACCGGTTAATTGTTAACGGGTTTAACGGGTTGGGGCTTATCCGGGTAAATTCGAACCCGTGCGGGTAGGGGTACTGCCGGGCCGGGTTAACAGTAAAAAAAAAA
>ML374495.1:0-23104 GCA_005239525.1 Nicotiana knightiana | reverse complement strand
GACCGGTCCGGTTACCCGTTTCAAAATAATTAAACGGACCAACCCCCTCTAACCCCCCTACCCAGCCCACCCGGCCCCCTATGAACCGGGCCGGGCCGGTTTCGATTTTAACCGGTCTGGGCCGGGCCGGTTACGGGTCAACCCGGCCCGTTAGACACCCTTAGAATAAAGTACAAAAGTAATTCTATCATAATAACATTAAAATAGTAAGAATTTAAGACATAAAAAATTCAGACATATAAAAACGTGCCCATTTGCTTGAATGAGAACAATTAAGATAAGAACTAAATCACTGTCAAACATGTTATGCAAAGTGTAGATGTCATGAGAAAAATTTTGATGAAAAAATTAATCTTGAATAAATTGATTGTTTAACCCAAAAAATAGTTTTCAAGGTCAAAGCAATAATTTTATGTGATGGGTCACAAGCAACCGATTCAATCCGAAAGATATAATTTTTGTTAATACAACGTGATAGAGAAGTGGAAAATAAATTCAATGACAGATAATATAATAAAAATAAAGCAGAGAAGAAATAATTCTTCTTGAATAATCCTTGACAGGATGTTGAGCCGAACAGAGCTTGAAGGGCCAAACTATGGCTAACTTGGGAGCAAGATGATACGAATTACAATGTATAGAATTGTCGAGAAGAAAGTTAGATCCCCTCCCCCCAAATTGTGATAAAACAATGTCTATTTATAGGGATAAATCTAAGTAACCATTCTCCTTGAATAATGGGTCCATTGTGAGCATTTACTCAACCCATCCATTACTTTTGGAAGACTTGTAACAACTGTGTAAATGCTGGAATTTCGTAATTGATGAGTTAATTCCATAACTGATGAGTCAATCCCGTAGCTGATGAGTCACTCCCGTATCTGTTGAGTCAATCTCGTGCATGTTGAGTCAATCTTGCAATTGATTGCCTTGTTCTGACCATTACAATCATTTATTGCATTTATTGTACGTTACATAATTGATTTGTAACTGATGGAGTAATGATGATAAATCCCATATAATCCGGGATTAATTGATTCCTTCCTCGTTTGTAATTATGAGATATTCTTCCGCACGTGATCCAGGTTATATTATGATCATCAGTTCCGAGGCTAATAGGCTCGGTATGTTCGGTCCCGGGGATATTTCACATATCATCTTTACATGTCATTCTTCACTTTTCTCCAAGCTTTGCTAACACGTGTTGTCATTTAATGGACCTACATGGCGAGTCTATTTTTTGCCAATACAGATTTTCCCCCCACTTTCCGGTTATTCACTGTGATATGACCGGGAAGTGAAAGATTTTATCCTTTTCTCCATTGCCTCTGCCTCATTAAAAACCTTGCCAAAAAACCCCAATAGGGACAAAAATCGGACAAAGGAAAAAAGAGTGCAGAACTTAGAGATTGAGATGACAACTCCAACGCTCATGTTCATTTCGTCAATAAGAGGTTGGTTTACCCCTGTCTTGTTTCGGGGTTTGAAGACAAATGTTTGCCTTATGTTTGGCAAGTTCGATATAAATTTCGGCTTTGTTTTCTGCCTACTTTAATGTTTGGATTTTTGTTTCATCCTTTAAGTCTTTGCATTTATAAAAATGCTTTAGATTACTCGTACCTTTTCGTATTAGGCACGGTTTATGAAAGAGGGCCTTTTTTTATCGATACTTAATGAAGAAGACGTTTCAACTTCATAATGGTGTAATAATGCAATAGAGTGATAGGAATTTTTCACATGTTTAAGATGTTTCTGAAGAAAGTTTTTGTTTGAACTTTCACAACATTTTACATGTGTTTGATTATCGTCTAAAACTCATGTTGCAAATGTTTTCTTTAAACAGGTTTGATACAAGCTTGTATTTCGTAATTGTTTTCTTTTGTAACAGTTTTTTCGAGTTAATACAAGGGAATAACTGTTTTTTGTTTGTAATAGTTTTTATAAAGGTATGGGTTTTTACCCGTAAATGTTTCATTGACAACATTTTTTAATAAATACAAGGGTATTTCTTGCAACCCTTGACTAAATATTTCCTTTAACCTGAACATTCGCTTACATCCACGAGTGTTTTCTTTTTAGATTTTGAATCAGGCTTGCGTTTTTGGCTCTTGACTTCGCTCTTAACTTTCGATTTGTTGGGTAGACCTTAGGCTTGACTTGAGTTCTGCATTTCCCAGTCTTTTTTGCCTTCTATAGTCCCCCAAGTGTTAGAGCTTTGAAGTATGAGCACTTGATTATTCCTTCCATGTGGTCCATTTCCTGAAAAGGAAATTACATACGGGACTCGAAGGTTTATACTTTTTGGATGATGACTACTTAACCCTTTTTATTTCATCAGAAGGGTTGAGACCTAGACCAGGAATTAGGTTACTTCCTCGTGTCTTTCGGGTCTAATATCATCATTTGGTACTTTAGGGAATTTATCCGAGTACTAACTTTTCATGGCACTTTATGAATTTATTTGAGTGCTCTTATTTAGTCTTACAGACTTGAAATATATATTTGGATGCATCGTTACATGTGCGATGTCTTAATGTTGCGCCCTTGAGTGTCTAACTTTTAAATAAAAGAGGCCCTTTTATATATTTAAATGCTATGAAAAGGACGTCTCCTTTTCATTCAGGCGTAAAAGAGGATCGATTGATTTGAGTAGACTTTTAGTCTGTGGAAGTATTAATCCTGGTAGGATTTCCTGGAATACTGATCTCGGTAAGACATTGAGTCTGAGGGAATACTGATCCCAAATAAATATATATCTTAGTAGATTTGTCTTGAAGAGACATTAAATCTGATTAGATTTTGAATCCAAATTGGAGTATATGAACATACTCCCAAGTAGAGAGGGACACTTGTCCGAAATAATATTTGAGATGTTCAGGATAATCGATCTGAGTCATAATATAATTAGCCATTAAGAAAGGCTTTTTAACTTGAATGGTCGTTGCTGGACCGAATATAAGCCATGTGTTTGTTCAAAGTGAACTTTATTCTGATGGCATAGTTGCATACATTTATGTTGACTTGAACATAAAAGTCTCATTTGTTATCGTGGGATTCTTGACTCGACATGGAGTTCTTGATCCTTTTTGTGTAAGAGTAGTATATGCATTTTTGAAGATCTCATTCAACACTGTTTGAAGTGTTTTATGCTTGATATGAGCAATACAACTGACTGAGTTGAGATTGCGGTAAATAATGTCAGAATACTCTTAGAAATTTATCTCCCAAAGCAATCGATTGTTTGAATCACTTCTTAAAATGTCAAGTCGGATCGACTAATCTTCAAGTATAAGTGATCTCCCTAGTGTTTGAGTTTTGAGGTATAAGAAGTCAAACACTAGAATCATAATTTGACAGTCCCCAGTTTAATAATCTCGGATAGGATAGCCAGTTCCATTATTGATGGACTTTCAAATGGTCTAGTTACAACATAGAGACGGTACCGGAGCTCTTTCTTTATTTTTTTTACTTTGGCCGGGAACTACGGAGGTTCCAAAATGTTGTCGAGGACCATGAGATATCTTCCCTTATTACCGGTGTAATTTTCACGGCTTTCTTTGTAGATTTCTCGCATATATTTTGTTCGTTTGGTACATGTGACATTTTAGCTTTTGGAGCCTTGAATATTCTCAAATATGATTCTCCTCATTTTCATTCTAATTGATGATAAATCAGGGATCGCCCAGATAAGGGATGACTTGATCCTGATATTGTTTGATCCGGAAATGATATTTCTCAATAAGAGTCCGGAGTTTCTTCTGGAGTCAGTGATATTAGCAGTAGATCCGAGACTAGCACATCCGACTTGATTTTCTTGGGCTGCATAGTTTTCTTGGATTTGACCAATCGTCAAATCAATACTTTTGCTCTGAGTTCCCAGCTAATTCAAGCATGTATCATATGCTTTATACTCATCTTTGTTGTTAGTAAGAAACTAACTTTTGTGAAATATAAATACTTTTTTTCTGATAGGGATTAAGCATTGTCCTTAACCAAGGACTTTTAATACTTGTGGACTTAATTATGTAAGAGGTCAAGATCCCGAGAATTATCTCAGAAATAACATGTACTTTAATTTCAACTTCAGGTAATATGCTCAAGCAAAGATTAGTCATGAAATTCGCTAGACTTGTGATTTATGGCCGTATGTGGCTGATAAATAATATCATATTCCATAAGTTTGACTACTCATTTAGCTAGCCTTGCTGATAGTTCTCGTTTATGAAAAATATTGTATAATGAAAATATAGTGGCTACGAGAATTGAATGATATTGACAATAAAGCCTTAGATTTAGGGCAATAGCAATTAATGCTAACTTCTCGAAATATAGATATGCAATTTCCATGTCTAAGAGCATTTTATAATAGATAAGAGATTGTATACCTTTCTCTGCTTGAATTAAGATTGCATTTACCGAGACATTCGAGACAATGTGATATACTAGCAATCATCTTTCTCCTCAGAATTTTGAAACTGATGATGGGTTGATGTTAGCAACGAATCCGAATGATTCGACTTTTCGGACTAAACCCACCTTCGAGGTTCCATAACTTTATCTTTTATTATTTGGCTCTGGTTTCTTCTTTTGCTTGACCAGATTATACCGCGGGTCATATTGAGCATATAAACCATTATCTCCTGTGGTACACCTATTATGGTTACAATGTTGGCAAGCAAAGAAATTTGCATTAACACGTATAAGTTTAATCAACTTGCCTTTAAACTCGGTGTCGAGTCTCGACCAGCATAAACCTTCTTATTTGGGAAGCCAATGATAGTTTCTAGTTCTTCAGCATTTGACCTCGTGGCTTTTGATTCTTTCGGTTCAATGATTGTATCCGAAATTATTTGTGTAATTGTCCATGGCTATTAATGAACCTTATTCCTCGTAGTCTTCAATTATCCATCTTGCACCTATCTTTTCTTTTCCAGTTGTCAGGTGCAGTATCGTTGTAAACAATCTCGTGGGTGTTTTACCCCCGCTTTTCCTAACCTTCATTCTTCTCCTGTGGAAATTTTCAATTTTGCAAGGTGATTCCTTACCTGTTCGAGAAGGTTCGGATCTTTTTCATCCCGTGAAGAAAATACTGTATCTCTTTGCTCGGACCTATTTTTGACTTTCATTTGAACATCCGTGCCTTTCTCCATTTAAGGCTCGTTGTTGCATATCATTCTCGTGGGATAGTCGGTAATTCCCGTAGGTGTTCTATCTGCTCGTCTTGTTCCTTGATCTGTTTCTGTCAAATTAGAACTAAATTGTGCAAATTAAAGTTACCTGATGTACCTGAACTTCATGTCTCGGTACTGTTTGTCGTAGATTCTTTAATAAGTTTCGGTACTAATAGTTGTGGTACCAATATACCAATGTAAATTCTCTATTTTTCTTTGCTTGTTGCTTATATATCAGTATCATGGCTATTATTGCCTTTTTCTTTCTAATGGTAAAGCCATCTCAAACTTGGTTGTCCTCAACTGTGTTGATTGGCAAATTTCAGCCATGATGAAGGTTTAAACTGAAAGCAAGCAAATATCAACAAAAATTGTTAGTATCTTTGGTTGAATAGCAAATTTGCTTGAGTTCCCGGTAACGGAACCAAACTGTTTACCCCAAAACTAGTTTTCAAGGTCAAAGCAATAATTTTATGTGATGGGCCACAAGCAACCGATTCAATCCGAAAGATATAATTTGTTAATACAACATGATAGAGAAGTGGAAAATAAATTCAATGACAGATAATATAATAAAAATAAAGCAGAGAAGAAATAATTCTTCTTGAATAATCCTTGACAGGATGTTGAGCCGAACAGAGCTTGAAGGGCCAAACTATGGCTAACTTGGGAGCAAGATGATACGAATTACAATGTATAGAATTGTCGAGAAGAAAGTTAGATCCCCTCCCCCCAAATTGTGATAAAACAATGTCTATTTATAGGGATAAATCTAAGTAACCATTCTCCTTGAATAATGGGTCCATTGTGAGCATTTACTCAACCCATCCATTACTTTTGGAAGACTTGTAACAACTGTGTAAATGCTGGAATTTCGTAATTGATGAGTTAATTCCATAACTGATGAGTCAATCCCGTAGCTGATGAGTCACTCCCGTATCTGTTGAGTCAATCTCGTGCATGTTGAGTCAATCTTGCAATTGATTGCCTTGTTCTGACCGTTACAATCATTTATTGCATTTATTGTACGTTACATAATTGATTTGTAACTGATGGAGTAATGATGATAAATCCCATATAATCCAGGATTAATTGATTCCTTCCTCGTTTGTAATTATGAGATATTCTCCCGCACGTGATCCAGGATATATTATGATCATCAGTTCCGAGGCTAATAGGCTCGGTATGTTCGGTCCCGGGGATATTTCACATATCATCTTTACATGTCATTCTTCACTTTTCTCCAAGCTTTGCTAACACGTGCTGCCATTTAATAGACCTACATGGCGAGTCTATTTTTCGTTAATACATTGATAGCTTGAAAAATAAAAGAAGAAAGAGCATTGTGATGACACAAATTCAGGCATTAAAAAGGACAGTATTCGAAGCACAACTGATCTTTCATTACAAAGGTATTCAATAAGATTATATTGTGGACGGAGTTTTACACAAAATAATCTTACAGAATCACCTTTCATCATGGAAGCCAACTTCTTTTAAAAGTTTGGGTCTAAGTTTGTCACGACCCAAAATCCATTAAGGTAGTGATGGCGCCGGAAACCATCGTCAGGCAAGCCAACAATAAATACTTAATTGGGTTTTCATTTTATTAATTTTGAAATCATATTTTCCTTCGATTTAAATAGTAAAGAATGGGGCTTTATAGAGTAAATAATAATACTTTTAACCATTTTAGTACAGAACAACCCATAATCATCCCAAAACCTGGTGTCAGAAGTGCATGAGCACTTAACTAGGAATATAAAATAAACTACAACAACTGTCCAGAATATAAATTGGCCAGGAAAAATGTAAATACTCTGAAGGAGACTCTGTTGGCTGAGGGTCGACAAAGGGAGTGCAGCTCACCTAGGTCCCCTCATGTATACATGCCTGCTCTCACAGGGCCTTTAGACATATACGTACCTGCACAAAAATGTACAGCAAGTGTAGTATGAGTACATGAGCAATGTGTGCCCAGTAAGTATCTAGCCTAACCCTAGTGAAGTAGTGACGAGGAGTCGACATCGAACTCACTAGTGGTCCAACAACATAAGGTACAGTAAAGAGATAAGTAAGCATGAGGCATAGTAAATAAATGAAATAAACAAGGATAAATCATGTGATACAAATCTTCCTCTTCACGAGGAACTCAAGTTCTTTATTAGAAATTCCCTCCTTAACCGGAGCATATATATAGATATAGTGGATCTCTTCGACTATCTTACCACAATTCCAATCCGGGAACGTACAGATACATTGGCTCCTTGCCATGTTTTACACACAATTTCATTAGGAAGATATAGGAAATGCCGAGGCGTACGACCCGATCCAACATAATAATAAAATTGTGCACTGCCGAGGGTCGAACGACGCTAACCATAGATGCATCTATTAACATGCCGAGGCGAACGGCCCGCTCCCATGAGAGTGTGGTACATATATCCTGCTGAGGCGAACTGCCTGATCTCGTTAGAATAAGAAGTGTTGATGGGTCCTTGACCCCACTCATGAATGAACGTGTGAGTTGAAATTTCTTTAGTGAAAACCTTTGAATGAAACACATATATACATATCAGTGACATGCCGTAAGATGAGGAATAATATATGTTGGCTAATCATGAACCCGTGAAGTCTCTACAATATCAAGTCTAGTCTCAAATAGAATGTAAAGCAGGGGAAATTAATAAGCGAGAGACTACTCAAATAGTAAAGCTACAGCATGATACGAACCTAAGTCTACCCGGACAATTACATGAATACAGCTACATACGGGATCTCGTCACCTCGCGCGTACGTAGCCCCCAAAACAAGTAGCACACATCGAATATATCACCTAGGGGTAGTTTCTCCCTCACAGACTTAGACAAGAGACTTACCTCGTCTCAAAACTCACTTTCCGGTCTAAAATTGTGCTTTCAATCCTCAACTTGGAGCCAAACGACCCGAAGCTAGTCAAGTGATATATAAAATAGTCAATACATGATCAAGAGTTTACATCCTAAACATTAAGGTAATTTTCTACCCAATTTGAAGAATACTAAAATTCACCCCCGGGCCCACTTGCCCGGATTCTCCAGAACTTTTCAAAGATAAACATTATGCTTAACTTTATGAACTCAATTATATGATTTGTTCTCAATCCCGTACTCAAATTCGTGGTCAAAATCCAAAAATATAACTTCTAGATTTTCTACCAAAACCCCACAATTTCTACTAATTTCCATGCATTAATCCTTATACAAATCATGTATTTAACTTGCAATAGGTGGGAACCACTTACCTTGACATAGATGACGAAAATCTCCCTTCCAAGAGCTCAAAACATCGCCCAACCAAATGAAAAATGGAAGAAAATGAGCCAAGTCCCATCTTTTAAAAAACCCTTCTGCCCAGCGACTTCTCACACCTGCTGTATACCATCCGCACCTGCGGAAAATCCATCACAAATGTGGTTCCCTCCAAGCCAGCGAATCCGCTTCTGCAGTCAACAACGCTCTTCTGCACCTTCGCACATGCGGATTCCTTTCCGCTTCTGCGATCCTGCTCCCTCTCTCGCGTTCCGCTTCTGTGGAGCTTTCTTCGCACCTGCTGGCTCGCAGATGCGGAATATCCTCGCATCTACGACCATCTCAGCTCTATCCAAATGTCGCTTATACGAACTCATAGCCGCACCTGCGGCCCTTTTCACGCAGGTGCGGTTGCTCCAGATATCAGATGCCTCAGTTAATCTTCCAAGTCCAAAATCGACTCGTTGCCCATCCGGAATTCACCCTAGGACCTCAGGACCTCAACTAATTATACCCACATGTCCTAAAACACCATACAGACTTAGTCGAGCCTTCAAATCCCATCAAACAATATTGATACCACGAATCGCACCCCAATTCAAGCTTAATGAACTTTAAAACTTCAAACGTCTACATTCGATGTTGAAACCTATCAAATCACGTCCTATTGACCTCAAATATTGCACGCAAGTCACATTCAACATTATGTACTTACTCCAACTTCCGGAATCAGAATCTGACCCCGATATCAAAAAGTCCACTTCCGGTCAAACTTCTCAAAAACCTTCAAATTTCTAACTTTCGCGAAAAGCACCCCAAAATGACCTACGGGCCTCCAAATCCACTTTAGGACATATGCCCAAGTCCAGAATAATCATATGAACCTGTTGGAACCTTCAAATCCCGATTCCTAGGTCATTTACTCAATAATCACACTCTAGTCAATTCCTTGTCATGACCCAAAATCTACTAGTCGTGATGGCACCTAACCCAACCCGCTAGGTAAGCCAATAAATAACTATCCAATTTCAAAAATGTTAATAAGTCAATTAAACAAAATAAATTATCTAAATCCATTACATTTCCTCAAGGACTGGTAGTACAAATCATGAGCTTCTACGAATAGAGATTACAAAGCGATAATGAAATAAATACATAATCTGTTTGAAAAGTACATAAAAAGAGTTTTATAATCTAAGGCTACCCCGAACAAAGGAGGCAACTACAATAGGGACGCCGGTACATCTTCATGTTCTGCAAGCATCGAGCACAGCAACAACAACAACCGACATCTGCACGCAATTCGTAGAAGTGAGTATCAGTACAACCAACCCCATGTACTAAGTAAGTAACAAACCTAACCTTAGGTTGAAAGCAGTGACGAGCTAACACTAGGTTGGATCCAATACTAGTATTCTACAACAGTTCGCAACAGCGTAAAATAAGTAATAAAAAGAGTATCTCAGAAGTAAAATGGTCGACTCGCTCACAGTTGCAGAAAAATAGGCATGCTTTTCAAATATCTTAGTGAGAACTCAAATCTTTTGCCAAAAATGCTGAAATACATGTAAGTTAGAAAGCTACGATTTTTCCCAAAAATCTTCTCAGCAATAAGTAAGATGATTCATTTTCTTTTCAAATAACAAGTACAAAATACCTCTCTGAGCCCACAAGTCAATGTGTATAATAAGTCATGGATGACATGATACTATATAACATGAGGAAAAATACATCTCTATGCATGTATGTCATGCGTGCATGCAAATTCCTGTATGTCATGTGTGTACGCAAATTCCATGTATCTCGATCCACACTCGTTTATAGTCGATTGCGCTCACTGGGTGTGTCCAGACTTCGGAGGAGCTCCTACAGCCCAAGCGCTAAGCACGGACAAGTCACGTGCTGCATGGACAACTCACGTGACATAATATCAATATCTGGATCCGCACGGACAACTCACGTGCTGCACGCACAACTCATGTGCTATAATATCAATACCTGGATCTGCACGGACAACCTACTACACAGACAACTCATGTGCTACGGTATCAATATCCTCACAACCAGGCCCTAGGACTTACTCAGTCATCAATCTCTCCAGTCTCACTCACGGGCTCACAATGTCATGAAACTAGCCCGGCAACAAGAATATGATGTATCAACAATTCACAACTGAGACTGAGATATGATATAAATGCATGAACATGACTGAGTACAAGATGTCAATGAAGTCTGTGAAATAACAGCAAGAAACGACCACTATGGGTCTCAACAGTATCGGCATAAAGTTTAAACATGATATCTAGCATGATAGACAGCTCAATTACTATATCACACGGTAAAAACACATATATCGATAAAATAGGGCCACTATACTGGGCCATGGAAACCACAGGGTCCCATTTCACAGGGTGCACGCCCACACGCCCGTCACCTAGCATGTGTGTCACCTCAATACCAATCACATAACACCTAATTCGGGATTTCATACCCTAAGCACTAAGTTTAGAAGAGTTACTTACCTCTAAAAAGCCAATACCAATGCCGAGAAAGCCAAGCAATGCTCCAAAGATGCCATCACGCGCGTTCCGACTTCCGAACGGCTCAAAACTACCCAAGAACAACTCAAATACATCAAACAAGGCTAAGGGAATCAATCCCAATCAGAAAAGATCAATCTTTAGTCAATAACCCAAAATCGGCCCAAAATCCCAACCCGGGCCCGCACCTCAGAACCCGACAAAACTCACAAAATCTGATAACCCATTCAATTACGAGTCCAACCATACTAGTTTCACTCAAATACGACTCCAATTCGATGTTCAAAACTCAAATTTTCATATTGTGAAAGTTTAGGCCCAAACACCCAATTTCCTCACAAAAATTCATCAACCAATTTCCAAAAATGAAGATAGATTCATGAAATATGATCAAACCGAGTAGAGAACACTTACCCCAATCCTTCTGACGAAAAGTGCTCCAAATATCGCCTCAATCCGAGTCCAAAATGTTGAAATATGAAGAAAGAACCAAAACCTCGATTTTTATAGCTTCTGCCCAGCAATTGCGCATATGCGGTCAAATGGTCACACCTGCGACCACCGCTTCTACGGAAAATCCTTGCTTCTGCGAAATAGCCTCACTCCGCAAAACCTCGCACCTGCGGTCCTTAAACCACTTCTGCGATCGTGCTTCTGTGCACCTGAACCCCATCTGCTATTGCGCAGGTGCGTCCAAGCAGCCGCACCTGCGAACCTATCGCCCAACTTCCTTTCTCGCTTCTGCGGTAGCACTGCTGCTTTTGCGGCTCCACTCCTGCGCTCGACACTCAGCAGGTGTGGTCATATCAGAACCAGAAAATTCTCAGCAATGCAACATGGAATGAAAAATGATCCGAAATCAATCTGAAACACGCCCGAGCCCCTCGGGACCCCACCCAAACATACCAACAAGTCACATAACATCACACGAACCTACTAACAACATCGAAACGACGAATAACACCTCAATTCGAAATTATTGAACTTTGAAACTTCAACTTTCACAATCGATGCCGAAACATATCAAATCACGTCCGATTGACCTCAAATTTTTCACACAGGTCACATTAGACATTACGGACCTTCTCTAACTTTCAGAATCGAAATCCGACCCCGATATCAAAAAGTTCACTCCCGGTCAAACTTTCAAAAGTTTCAACTTTCGCCATTTCAAGCCAATTTCTACTGGGGACCTCCAAATCACAATCCGGACGCACTCCTAAGTCCAATATTACCCAACAGAGCTAACGGAACCATTAGAAATCCAATCCAAGGTCGAATACTGAAAAGTAAAACTTGGTCAAACCTTTCAAATTTAGAGCTTCTAGCTGAGGATCATTCTTCCAAATCACTTTCGAACAACCTGAAAACCAAAACCGGCGATTCACATAAATCACAATACATCATAAGGAGTTACTCATGCCCTCAAACTATCGAGCGAAGTGCAAATGCTCAAAACGACCGGTCGAGTCGTTACATTCCTCCAACTTAAGGCTTCCGAAATTAGAATTCTCTCTCCAAATCAACTCTGAACTTCCTGAAATTCAATTCTGAACACGCGTACAAGTCATAATACCTGAAGTGAAGCTGCCCAAGGCCTCATACCATCGAATGACGCGCTAGAGCTCAAAACAACCGGTCGGGTCGTTACATTCTCTCCCACTTAAACATACGTTCGTCCTCAAATGTGCTAAGAACTGCTCCTGAGTTGTCCAGAATCACTATTTAACACCTCGTGCACCCACCTGTGCCACCACAATTCAGTTGAGCACATTAGCTCAAGTGAACCTGTAATTCCTCCTTTTTATTTAGACAAATAAGCCTTAGAGCCAAATTCTAACACTTGAAATCCTCTACCAGGTTTGTTCCAACATACAACCACCGTACCCATCACCACACGATGTACCAATACATGATTGTATACCTGTTCTGAATCTACACCATGCACTGCATAATTCACCCGATCATAATAACACCCTCTAGCAATAATAACTACAATTCTACGAATCTGATGCCCACAACACACCCCATAACACATATAAGTCATGTTCCAACTCTTTCAATACCGCCACGACGGAAGAGATGCGTAGAAATTCATAACTAACTGCCGAGTCAACAAATCATTGAGTCCCTCGTACTGATAAGAACCATTACCTCATTATGAACTAAATAATGATATTTTCTCTCAAATATGTTGCATATAAATCTGATCGCATTGATCCCAGGTCCAATAATATCGTCTCACCCAGTACAAGGTTCTAAGGCAATAAGCCACCTCAGGCACTGTTAAAAGTCTCATGTAATGCCACAATGTGCCAACAAGCTACAAACTCGAATGTGATACTTAAGGAAACTAACTCTAGAAAGAACTACTCATCCCACATAACTAATTACACAACCGAAAAGATACTATGAACCTTCATCGGAAATTGAGAAACAAAACACACAAGATTAGGTATAGGGAATTGTACTCAACATCACACTGTTGCGGCATGCAACCTGATCCAACAGTGATACCGTTGCAGCGTGCAACCCGCTCCAACCATGATACCCAGGTGGCGTGCCACCTGCCAAACAATATACTCGTAACGGTGTGCCACCCGATCACACATAATAATCTATTAGAAAATACTTACCGAGCAAAAATGCTCATCACTACGAAATACTCGAATATCGACCACAAGCACGTGAAGTGCATAACACAAATCCTGGGGAGATGGATAGCGCCATATGCTATGAAACTCAAGTGCAACCATGGTGCAATAAATGACATGTATCTCGAGAGCCATCATGATCTCACAACACCACCAATTACACAGGATCTCAATACGAGTGCAAATAATTAAATCACCTCACAACCCAGCTAGCATAATATAGATTACATGGAATAGCTGACGACATAAATAACATCTAGGGCCCGAAGATTCGTCCGCACATGATGCTAAACTGAAATGAACACATCCGGCATAATTTAGAGCCCACATTCACATTGAGATCCACCCACGGACCTCAAGTTGATCCTGACCGTACCTGAATTGGGCTAATAACCTTTCAAGGATCCACACTAACTCTTTTTCCCATGACACACAAAAACAACCGTTAAATTCTGAACAAATTTCTACAGTTCACAACTAAATGAACTGAGCACCCTTCAGGCATAAATTCTCACATTGGCGGTAGTAGCACAATCTCCATACTTGGTCTCAATCTTCAATAAGCTAAGTGATTGCATATCACATTTATATGATCCTTCCGCGGGATACGCTCCCACAACCTTCTGCACCAGGTAACAAGTCTGCACATCCATACCACCAGCCATACTAATGCTATAAAGCCAATCAAGGATCTGCCAATCAGAACACAAATCCTCTTACGTAGGACGCCAATATCAGGTGACGCTAAAGACAATACCAGCTTACTCTAAACATATGAATCCTTTCTGGCTCATCCGAGCTCGTGACATTCTTGTCAACACCAAACTGCAACCTTGATCCTCAACTTTCAAATTTCATGCTGCTCACCGCACCTATTCTACCATTGCAGCAAGAGCACAATAATTATATCATAACTCCTGAACCACTAATAGGATACACACTTCATCATATAGAAACCTTTCACTTACTCATTTCAGGAGAACTATTGCAACACGCGACTGAATTCCCATAACTGCAGAAAATACCAACCTCGAGTAGCAATCTAAACCACCACAATTCTTCCGGGATCCATCTACATATAGTAGGCCATAACAATTGAATGCCTCCATATAAAATCAATTATGGCGGCCGTCAAGACCTGCACTTACCGCCACAAATCACATGCATAACTTAACACGCTGAAGGAACTGATCATTACCAACATCATTCCAATTCAACTGTTGCTAACCAAACAAACTTCTTCAAATTTACTTTGGATCTTCCTTAGAAATAACAATGGCTCCTTTCTCAAAATCCGCACTCATCCTGAGTGACCTCATTTCACAAGACCACATTGTATCCAAAACCCACGAACCATCTCATACCCTCCTTGTGCGCATATTCGCATCTTCAGTTGGTACACCTATTTTGATAATTTCTCCATGAATCCGAAGTTATTTTCTCTCGTTCCTCCAATGCTACACCATAGACCGAAGATAACATAGAACACTCTGAGACCCCTTTTCACAATCCGTTGCAAAGCTCGATACTTAACCATACTATGGACTTGAAATCCGCAGGCACCGCACTTTAACCTTTGGAACCACTAGGACCGTTGTTGAGAGTCGCCTACTCTGGCTTGGTCCCGAATATAATCAACTCCAAGGCTTTGCTAGCACATGAACACCCTTTTCCAAGAAACAACCGGCTGAATTCCTTTCCTTGTACATCACATCCACACGAAGCATAGACTCTGGGTCTACCCAAAACTTGAACATAAATCGATAAGCCAAAGATAGCACACATTCCTCAAATCCTTTGCTCTAACCACCACTGATGTTTCCTTTTCTTAGTCGTAATAACCCAACCAAGACACCAATAACCAGAAACCGCACAAATAGACAACCACGCAGTCCAATCATAGACGGTGGGGCTCTCCCACTTAGCTTGAAGTTATAACTACATAACACTATGACCCATCGAGATTCCTTATTCCCCATTGACATCAATTAGAATTCCAACAATGCAATCCAAACTAGAAGTTATGTTGTACCCTTCTTCATATCAAGCAACTCCTTTTCGTCATATCCAACTTTCTCCGCATGACAGCCACTACTCCAAAATTACGCTCGTAGACCTAGTCACTGTCCACCATGAATCCCAAATCACTCTAACTTCCCTCAAGGCGTGCAGCTATCCTACCACTGAACCCATATTCCACTCTCCCACTTTGGTTAAACCCTCTCCCTTAAGAAACTCCTCGACTTCTGCTTTTCATACCTGGCCTTCTAGCAATTCAACCACCGCAAATCACCTCCAACATTTCCTTCCTCGTTCTTTGCTGCCCAATTGTTGCCTCAAATCCAAATCCATCTCTCTAACACTTGAGCTAATAAATTGCCAAAAACTCCAATCCTCCAAGAAGATCATCCCTCTCGAGCCATCAACATTAGAAATACCCCTTCAATTATGAGCAGTTGCACATCCCGATATCCGACAACCGCTTCCCCGATACCATTTCAAAATACCCCACCCTGAAGGCGAACTGAACAAAACCACAACAACGATGATGAAAATTCCACCATGCTAAAAAACACCCAGTATCGTCACTCCATCAACCCAAATCTAAACATTCCTAATCTGATTGTCCTTCCTCCACCGGAAATAAAATACTAAACTCTGAATCATGCACTGAGTAAATCCTCCTTCTAGATCATTCACCGACTCGACGCCTAGACAAGCATCCTTCCTTTCCACAAACACTATGTGATAGCAGCACACCAATCGTCATAATGATCAAGGCCAAACCTCAAAGCCTTAGATAACATTGATGCTGAGCTGAAACGACAGGACGACCTCCCGCAATGCGGCTGTAATACCCAATCAAATACGCAGGTAGAAACATCCTACACCATATTTGTATTACCATTACAATTCCTCGATTCCCAATCCATAGCAAGTGCTCCATGATGCATAAGATTGGATAGGAAAGAAATAAAGGCATCAGCCTCGAAAGAATAAAATCGCACGATGGGGAATCAAGAGGGAAGTGCTCCTAACAACCTTGCAGCCTCTCGAATATAAGTACAAATGTTTGTGTATCGATCCACAAGATTCTACTAGGCTCGCTCATGACTCGTGAGACCGAAGTGAACCTAGTACTCTGATACCATGTTGTCACGACCCAAAATCCATTAAGGTCGTGATGGCGCCGGACACCACCGCCAGGAAAGCCAACAATAAATACTTAATTGGGATCTCATTTTATTAATTTTGAAATCATATTTTCCTTCAATTTAAATAGTAAAGAATGGGGCTTTACAGAGTAAATAATAATACTTTTAACCATTCAGTACAGAACAACCCATAATCATCCCAAAACCCGATGTCCCAAGTGCATGAGTATTTAACTAGGAATATAAAATAAACTCAACAACTGTCCAGAATACAAATTGGACAGGAAAAATGTAAATACTCTAAAGGATACTCTGTTGGCTGCGGCTCTACAAATGGAGTGCAGCTCACTTAGGTCCCCGCATGTATACACGTCTCTACTCTCACAGGGCCTTTAGACATATACGTACCTGCACAAAAATGTACAACAAGTGTAGTATGAGTACGTGAGCAACGTGTACCCAGTAAGTATCTAGCCTAACCCCAGAGAAGAAGTGACGAAGGGTCGACATCGACACTCACTAGCGGTCCAACAACATAAGGTAATGTAAAGAGATAAGTAAGCATAAGGAATAATAAATAAATGAAATAAACAAGCATAAATCATGAGATACAAATCCCCCTCTTCACGAGGAACTCAAGCTCTTTATAAGAATTCCCTCCTTAACTGGA
This sequence comes from Nicotiana knightiana, assembly GCA_005239525.1. Lineage (NCBI taxonomy): Eukaryota > Viridiplantae > Streptophyta > Magnoliopsida > Solanales > Solanaceae > Nicotiana > Nicotiana knightiana. Next base: position 5,624 of record ML374495.1, on the reverse strand, counting down.
GCATATATATAGATATGGTGGATCTCGTCGAGTAACTTACCATAATTTCAATCCGGGAACGTACAGATACACTGGCTCCTTGCCAAGTTTTACGCACGATTTCATGAGTAAGACATAGGAAATGTTGAGGCGTACGACCCGATCCAATCTGGCTAGATTTGGGCCATCCGGAGAAGGATATTCGTGGCAAGAGCTTGATTTCGGATTTATTCGAACTTGGTTCGAGGTAAGTGGCTTGCCTAACCTTGTGTGGGGGAACCTCCCCGCACGGTTGATAATTTTGTTGATATATGAGCACCGTGTACGTGAGGTGACGAGTTCGTACACGGATAGTTTGATGTAAAACCTGATTTTCATTAAAAAGTAAATTTGTCTTTCCTCTTATTTGAACTTATTAGCTTGTGTAGCATTATGTTAGACTAAGAAAGCATGCCTATTTGCCTTAATTGTTTACTTTAACTACGTGCAGCATGCTTAGTTGTTTTACTTGCTTTTCCCTTAGCTTACACTTAGGATAAATTGTGAGACTCCATGCTATGATTATTGAATCTTGTCGTCTTGCTGCATGTTTTCTTTGGTACTATGGAACGATATTCCGGGAGATCCCCTGCACTGCATATTTACTTTGGAACTACAGAACGGTATTCCGGGAGATCCCCATGTCTTGCATATTTACTTTGGGACTAGGGAATGGTATTCCGGGAGATCCCCTTGCACATTTACATTTTTGACTACGGGATGTTATACCAGTAGATCCCATGTTGAACAATTGTGTTTTGAGCTGTGTTTTTCCATGATTTGTTCATTGTTATATTTCAGCCCTTGTTATTGTGATATTTCCTCTGTTTTAATGCATTATATATGTGTGTGTGTGTGTGTTCCAGTAGGGCCTTGACCGGACCTCGTCACTACTCGACCGAGGTTAGGCTTGGCACTTACTGGGTACCATTGTGGTGTACTCACGCCCTTCCTGCACATGTTTTTTTATGTGCAGATCCAAGTACCTCTCGTCTTCCTCATTATTAGTGCAGTCGCAGCAGCCTACGGGAGACTTCAAGGTATATCTGCACGCGCCCGCAGATCCTCGGAGTCCCCCTCTATCCTTTATTTTGTTTTCCCTACTATATATCTTCAGACACTATGTATAGCAAACAGTTAGACAGTTTCTCTTAGAGCTTGTGACTCGTGATTCCGAATTTTGGGAAGTTTTGTGTATATTCGCGTATTGGTTTTACTTGTATATGCCGAGCGGCAGTCTACCATTATATAGTATCTATTGAAACTTAGTTGTTTTATTATTTCTTTATTTATGTTATTTCAATGTTAATAGGAATACCTAGTCGCAGCGACTAGGTGACTACACGACGTCTTACGGAGGGGGGAAATGGGACGTGATAGTTTTAGAACCCAATTCTGTGTTTCGAAGCCCTAAATACCTCACTTTAGCCTTCCTCAATTTGCGTTCTCAGTCTGGGCATCTTTCCGGAAAGCTTTTATGTAAAAAACTGAGAAAAATATAAAATTTTAACACGAAATCCATTTGAGTTGACTTCGGTTAATGTCTTGAGAAAACAGACTCGGAATCATGTTTTTACGGTCCCGATGGGTCCGTATCGTGATTTGGGACTTGGGTGTATGCCCGGAATCGAATTCGGAAGTCCCTAACCCGATTTATCGCATTTTGTAGAAATTTGAAATGTTTGACCGATGTTTGTCTTTTGGATCTCGAGTCCGGAGTCTGGTATAGGTCAAATACTACATTTATGACTTGTCTGTCAAATTTGGTGAGAAACGGAATTGGTTTGATGTGATTCAGATGTTCGCTTGTGAAAATAGAGGTTTCAATGTTTTCTTGAAATTTTCATTTGATTTGGTGTTCAATTCATAGCTCTAGGTGTTATTTGGCGATTTGATCGGGCGAGCAAGTTCGTACGATGTTTATAGACTTTTGGTGGATAGTTGGTTTAGAGCCCCGAGGGCTCGGGTGAGTTTCGGATAGGCTACAGATTGAAATTGGACTTAGAAAATGTTGTTGGTGTTTTAGTTTTGGTGTAAGCCTCTGATCTCGCATTTGCGAGATCAAGCTTAGCATTCGCGACCTCTAATGGATTCCCATTTACGAGCTACACATCGCATTTTTGAAGAGTATCTGGGCCACATGATGTCCGCATTTGAGAACAATGCTTCGCATTTGCGAAGGGGGTCAGGTGGGGGCAGTGATCGCAAATGCAATCAAATAGTCGCATTTGTGGAGAGTCAGTGTTCACATTTGCGAACTTCTCATTGAAAATGTGATAGCTTCGCAATTGCGATGGTTTCTTCTTATTTGCGACACGAACCCCAGGTCACAAATGCGACATCTACAGCTGACCAGAACTTGACTTAGACAGGATTTTTGCTAATTCTTCAAAATTTTCAAAACAACAAACCTTAGAGGCAATTTTCCAAAGAACTTTTCTTCCCCAAATCACTGGTAAGTGATTCTAAACTAGTTTCTTTCAATCTTTCACTATATTTCCTAAGATTTCAACCAAAAATCTTGTGTTTCCATTAGGGGTGTGCATTCGAATCGGTTTATCGATAAATCGAATCGATTATTTGTTATCGATTTATCGATATCGATTTTTCGATTTCGATTTCGATTCGGAAAATTTTCTTATCGAGTTATCGATTTCGATTTCGATTTTGTCCACTTCGCTTATCGATTTATCGATAAATCGATAAGAATCTTTCTTTTTTTTTTTTTTTTTACCCGTGGTTTTCTTTACCCTAACTTATTATTTCCATTTTCCTCTACCCTTATTATTTTCTAATTTTCCCTACCCTATTATTTTCTTTCCTCTTCACGACTTCACGCTGCTTCTGCCTCAAGATTTTCCCCTACGGCCCTACCCTCCTGCCCCTTTAGAGCTGAACTGCTGAAACCTTAAATTTTCTTCACTCAAAATTCCTCCTTTCTCGGTTTCTTCCACAGATCTGGTAATTCTCTATCTCCAAATGGGTTCTCTCAGTAAGTTGATTGTAATTTGGTAGAAGTTCTTTTGGTCAGTTAGGTAAGGAGCTGAAGAATAATTAGTCTGCCTGAATTAAATCAATTAATCGTAGTATCATTTGGTATGATATAGTAATGATTAGCCGTCTATCTCTATTATCTATCCACTATTTATACATGTTTTACACATTGTATACATATATTAAGTAAGGGTACTAAACATGACAACATCGCTTAGAGCTAGCAAATTTTCTTATTGGTGGAATCCCGCAAATTTTCTTATTGTTGTAATCGATAACCGAATCGATAAGCCCCAAAAATCGATAAACCAAAATCGAAAAAATCGAAAACTTATTGAAACGATAACGATAAGCATATGTACAAATCGATAATCGATAAGTAATTATCGATAAGGGTCAAAATCGAATCGATAAATCGAATGCACACCCCTAGTTTCCATGGTAGAAATCGGGAGGTTCTGGGTAGAAACTAGGGATTTGGTAAATTGGGGATTTCGACCTCAAATTGAGGTCGGATTTCAAAACCAATTACATAACCGGGCTCGGGGGTGAATTGGTAATCGGGTTTTGGTCCGAACTTCGGGATTGAACCAAGCGAGCCCGGGACTTGACTATTGCTGACTTTTTAAAAAATGGCTTAAATTGAATTCTTTGCAATCGTGGGTAGTTCCTAAGGCTTAATTTGAGTCGTTTGGTTGGTAATTTGCTTAATTCTATTAGTCCGGAGGCTTTTTTGAGAGGAAAAGTTGTGGTTGAGCATTTATTAGTCTTTGAAGCGAGGTAAGTGTTGTGTCTAACCTTGACTTGAGGGAGTTAGGAACCCTCAGACTATGTGCTATGTAAATTTCATGTGAGCGGCGTATATGCAAGGTGACGAGTGCTTATGCGCCGCCGAACCATCTGTTTTCCTTGTTTCCCTCTTTTCTTTAATTATCGCTTTCCCTATCTTAATTTTTATATGCTCTAAATGTGTTCCCATGCCTAATTATTACCTGTTAGTCAATGTTTTCCTCTTGTTTATGATATTATATCTTTCCATAGTTTCATGATCTCCTTCTATTTGCTCAAGTTGGTTTATTTGCACCTTCTAGTTGTAAATTCTGGGTTGGTCTCGCTGTGTAGTATTACTTATGTGGATTATCATGTTGTACAAGGTTTCCTATTTGTTTCAGTTTGGTGTTAAGGGATTGTAAAGGGTTTTCGTGATGTGAACTATAAGTTTTACTGTGCACATTGAGTACTTGGTATTGATATGGTGGGATCGGGTTGCACGTCGCAACAGGTGGAACAAGTGTGGAATGGTGTGGTGGAATAAGGATGAATCTATATTGTACGGTGGGATCGGGTTGCACGCTGCAACATGTGTAATAAGGGTGGATTGTTTTGGTGGAATAAGGGTGAATTATGATTCATATATTGTGATGTGATGGGATCAGGTTGCGCGTCGCAAACACACACACACACACACACACATATATATATATATATATATATATATCTTATATTCATTGTTGTAAATATTGTTATGAGGGAATAAGGGAGGATTATGCGATGTACGGTGGGATAGGGTTGCACGCCGCAATAACCTATGTGTTTCTATTTTCCCTGAGCTGTGTTAGTTTTATGGTACTTTCTTCGAACTTAAGGATTGGAAATTCTGAACATTGCTGGCTTATTCCCTGAAGTTGTANTCGGTCAGGTTCCTGATAAGTAAATCCTTTTCGTCAGACTCGGATGCCTGTGGGATAGGCGGAGTGGAGTCGGTCATGATTTCCATATAGATGGGATTGTTATAGGTGTGGAAATGGTACTTTGTGGGGTTTTGGGGTTCTGGGATGAGTAGTGGAGTGTTGTTTGCGGTATGGAAAGCATTGCACTGCATCGGGAGAGTTTGGTTCTTTGGGGGAGTGGCATGATGGTGAGGTGTGGGATGATTTTGCTGTGTTGGGATATCTTGTTGAGGTGCGGGGTTTTAAGCATTTGGAAGGTTGACGTCGGGGACATTGAGGGAAAATGACAAATTAGCCAGATCCCGGACTTGATCGAGTTCTTCCTAAAAGATCAACAATTTTAGTTCAAGTGGTGACATGTTCTAATGCAGGACCTGAATACCTTGGCCATCAGTGGCCTCTACCCGTTCAATCATATTGTCCTTTATGGTGTCGCTGGACTCTTTCATTTTACATTTGCCTTTGTCTTTGCCCTTAGTAGGTGATGCGTGGCTAGAATCCATAGTTTTAACCATTATGTACCTTATATTTTATGTGCGTTTGTGATAACAATACACATCATATGTGCATAATGGAGTCTATTTCATGTGTAGGTTAATTGGAGATGGAAGCCGAGCTAAATGGATGCATAAACATCAAAAATACGCTCAAGAGTCGAAAAGGAGTGACCCGGGCTATAGCCGGGCGTTTGGGGCTTAAAGTCAGGCATGCCCAGGCTATAGCTTGGCATTTGGGGCTTAAAGTCAGGCCCGCCCAGGCTATAGTTGGGCGTTTGGGGCTTAACGCCTGGGGTCCCTAGTCCGGCAATTCCGATTTTTTAAGGTTTTAAGTGTTTCCCGGTTTGAATAGAAGTCTCCTACACATTTAGGGTTTATCCCAAAC
>ML374490.1:28004-41622 GCA_005239525.1 Nicotiana knightiana | reverse complement strand
CACAGGAGAATTTAAACACAAGGATTTCCATCACAAGGACCTCGTCCTTACATAACTTCCACCACAGCTCGTAGCCCGACTTAAACATCTCAAATCATATTACAATGTGAGGATCTCGTCCTCGATTCTGAATCACAAGAAACATGCGCATCGTGACACTTGAAACCTTCCCTTTTCTTCCTTTAAATATTTTTTGTTAAACAAAATTACAACACGTGATGATAGACACAGTTATCTCCATAGAATTTCTCAATACAAGTATTCCCATAAGTAGATTTTTTTTTTTGAGTTACGAAGCTCACTCGAGAGTGGAGCATATTTGAAGAGTTTTATTAGATACACATAACCGATTAAAGTTCAGGAAATCATCACTTTATAATAACTAGAGATTGTTCTATTAATGGCACCATTTGATATAACGACCTCAGCCATACCATAGAAAATATATCAATTGGCTGGGTCTCCACCTCTAGGAATCTGACCTCCACCTTCGACATTCTGACCCATTTTTCTGTAAATGTTCATGTAAATTGAATTATAACTTCAATGGGGCACGTAGCCTGAGTGTTCTGATGAAATATGAGTCTCCCAAGCCTAGGACAATTTCTACCACTACCCAAAATGAAGTATCAACCTGCCCTGAGTCGTCCAAAATTTCACAATCATATTTGAGTCCTTTAATGAGTCTGGCTATATGAACCGAAGTAGGAATATGACGGGCTAACTTATCAAACCTGATGGCATGTCCTGACACTGTGATAGTGGCCTGACGCAACCGTTCAAACCTTGTGTGCCTCACATTATGGAGAGTCTAAGAAACAAACTCTTTCAAAAGCATTTATGAGAACTGAGTCAAGTAGTTGATGTTGCATTGGCTGGTCGTCCTCTTCATTGGCTTGCCACAAACACCGGCGGCCAATTTCTTCTTTTACTATGTTGACTCAACACTGGTGAGCTACCTCATTTATTCATATTTTTCATTATTCTTTTGGGGTAACTCTCATCTCTATTGACACACAATGATCACAAAAGTAGAGCTCTATTCAGATAATTCTTGGCATGAACCATATAGTCTATAAGCTTGTTAACCACTGTACTCCCTCTGGAGCACCCCAAAATCCGCAACTGTGACTTCCACGTTGAGTGGACCTTCTGTAGATTCAAAGTTGTTCACATAACTCCTGTGGTGTTGAGGTATGGGATTACTAAGGAGGGGACATATCGCTAGTCCCAGCTTTATCTCTTGCAAACTCTCAGGCCTTATACATTCCAGACCAAAACCGATATAACACATGACCCCGCAATCTATTCCTTGACAGTGGACTTCCCCAATTGGCACAAAGCCATAGGTCACAATGTCTGATAATTCACAATGTTAAACTTCACAACTCATATAAATCAACTTTGTTTCTTTCAACTATTCCCTTGTTATGCAGTACTGAAGTAGCTATAAATCCTTCTGGGATATGGGCTAGTCCAACATGTATTGACTGGACTAGAACCTCCACATCTAGATCCATTTGAGACTGTACAATAGGTGCTGATGTTCAAGATTTAGTCTAAGATCTGCTTCTGTCTCTCCCCCTAATCGTAGTTGTCATTGGGGCTTCATCTTTTTTGGTTGTAGACGCTTCGCGTGTTGTCAAGATTTGTGAGAGGACAAGAGTAAACAAGTTCAATCATTCGTGATAGAATAAATTCTCACAATAGAGTAGAAATAAAAATGGAGTTGTTTCCTAACTCAATAGCCTCCGAGAGATAAGTACAGACGTCTCTGTACCAATCCTTCAGACTCTACTAAGCTTGTTCAGGAATTGTGAGACCTAAGAAACCTAGTGCTCTGATACCAACTTGTCACGAACCAAATTCCTAACCTTAGGGGTCGTGATGGCGCCTAACACCACACTTGCTAGGCAAGCCAATGTTAAAATTTGAATAGCTAACTTCCTTTGATTATCTTCTTAAACATCAATAAATAAATCTAACGTAAACTTAATTTAAATGATTTACAATGATAAAATAATAAACATGAATAAAAACGAACCACGAACTAATTATATAAATAACTCTAAGAGGTGTCACAATTCACGAACTACTAAAGAATACTACAAATACTGGGCCGAAAGAAATAATGTAACTGTTCTGAATAAAATAAACCAGCATTTATGGAAATAGGAGAAGACTCTCGGGATCTGCGAACGCCGACAGATATACCTCGTGTCTCCAAACAAATGAATAGCCGCTCTAAATATCTCTATTGTTGGTCGATACATGGATCTGCACAAAAGAGTGCAGAGTGTATTATCAGTACAACCGACCTCATGTACTGAGTAAGTGTCGAGCCTAACCTCGACGAAGTAGTAACGAGGCTATGGCGGGTCATTAACAACATCTAACCTGTTACAATAATATACGCAATAAAAAAGTTCTACATGAAAAAGAAAAATATAACTGAGACAATAAATATAAAGCAAGAAGGAAATCTAAACAAATAATTAAATACTGCAACAACAATGAAATAACTTAGCCGCCTTTTCCAGGCCTCAGCTATAACCAACTCTCAAATAATTTCCAAGGTTCCAAACTTTAACTTTAGATAAAAGTAGTGCTAAAATATGAAAAATAGTAATATAAAATAGTAAGTTTTCAAATCTTTATTTTTCTTTGAAAATCAGTAAAAATATAAATGTCCTCACTTACCGCTCCTTGTTGCGGCGTGCAACTCGTTCCCACCTGTCCACCCTTATTGCTCCTCCCTATCAATATATCACCCTTATTACTCCTGTTGCAGCGTGCAGCCCGATCCCACATGTCCACCCTTATCACTCCTTGTTGCGGGGTGCAACTCGCTCCCACCAGGCAATCACATCTCTTTATTTATAAAAAGGATTTTCACAATTTAAATCAAAGCCTTTCACAATATTTATGTCTCAACAAATGAAAACAAAACAAGTTTCACTTTAAATAATAGAAAGAGCAGAATATGAAATAATGACAATAAAACAATGAGTGTTCTAGCCTTTAATTTATAAACAATAAAAATATAAATGTCCTCCCTTATCGCTCCTTGTTTCGGCGTGCAACCCGGTCCCACATGTCCACCCTTATTGCTCCTCCTTATATATATATATATATATATATATCATCCTTATTGCTCTTGTTGCGACGAGCAACCCGATCCCACATGTCCACCCTTATCACTCCTTGTTGCGGCGTGCAACCCGCTCTCACCGGACATATTATATCAGTTTATTTATGAGACTTTCACAATTCAGGCCAAGCCTTTCACAATACTTTTATTTCCACAATTTCAAACAGAAAATCGTATAGCTGGTAAGTTTTAACTAATATCATTTCACCATAAAACCAACCAGAATATATGTAAACACCGTAACGCTGTCAACGCAACTCAGTCTTTATGTACCATGATAAAAATCAAAAGAACAACCAACACTTTTAATACACTCGCCACAACAATTGACAACAATCAATTGAAACCCAACAACCACGTAAACCTCAACAATCATAAAACAGTTAAACTGCATTCCTCATCACTTCCTCAATATTATCAACAATGGAAACAACAAGAACATATACATATATATAATTTGTAAAAACAATGTCAAACCGCTCAACCGTTTTGTATCACAAGGAATCCAGCTAAAACAACCAATACTCTTTTCAAAATAACCACAACAATATCTAAAAATAAAATAACAAGACCAAGTAGTCATAGAAACAATAATTGACATTGAACAATTAAGACAAGAATCAATTCAGTTGGGAACGGGAAAGAGATCATGCTTAACAGGAAAATTGGGTTGTGCATAGATACTCGTCACCTTACCTATACACCACGCCCATGCATTTCACATAGAAAACAAGTGGGGATTCCTATTCCCTCAAGTCAAAGTTAGACGAAATATTTACCTCAATTTCGCAGGCCACTCAATTATTGCTTTTCCTTTTGAATTCACCTCTAACTTGATCGAATCTAATCACAATTAACTTAATATCATTAACTAATGCTAAAGGAACTAAATTTATTGAAAAATATAATTTTTCCTAAGTTTTCTAAAAAAAAGTGAAAACCCGACCCCGAGCCCGCTTGGTCTAAACTCGGGGTTCGGACCAAATTACGTTTACCCATTCACCTACGAACCCAAATATACAATTAATTTTTAAATCCGACCTCAATTCGAGGTAAATATTCAATTTTTATAAAATTTCCTAATTCTACCCAAACCCTCAATTTTTACCATGAAAATTCTTAGTTTTTGATTTAAAAGTGATAAAAACAATGGGTAATTGAAAGAGTAAAGTTTAGAATTGATTACCTATGACTTGGGGATGATATTTGGTGAAGAAATTCGTTCCTAGGGCTGTGGGGTTCGAAAATTTGAAGAAGAAGAAGTCTGCCCGTTTATATATATTTTTCTGTCAGCTATTCTGCCTCGTTTTTCATTCCAAACGATTCTGAAACTCGATTTTTATGTATCCAATGGATTTCTTGTGAAATTCTAGTCAAGTTAGACTTTTGAATCACTCAATTTGGTATTATAATGAAGGAGATATGTAGGTTTTAATACTTACAATTTGTGCAGACTTTAATACGCCGTCAGGGACAATTTCGTAATTAATCTGAAAATTCTGGCAGCCTTAGTAAAATGCCCATAAAACCCTCATACAATGTCCAAATTCGATGATTCTTTTTGCTACGGGTCCGTAATTACGATACGCATCTAGTACTTCATTTAAAACATAAATCGGAGCTCATTTGTTCAATATGATATCGTTTATGCTTGAAGAAACGACGTCGAAGAATAAGAAAGAACGAGCGCAACACAACCCAAACCTATTTGAAACTCACCCGAGCCCTCGGGGCTCTAAATAAAACATGCACACAAGTCTAAAGTATCATACGTACTTGCTCGTACGATAAAATCATGAAATAACATGTAAAACAATGAATTAAACCTCAAAACTAATTATTTTCATGAAGAACACTTACAGTTCATAACTTTTCAACCGGATGTCCGAATCATGTCAAACGAACTTCGTTTTTTACCAAATTTCACAAGCAAGGCTTAAATATCATAACAAATCTGTACCGGGATCCGAAACCAAAATACGGGCCCGATACCAATGATTTTAAAAATTAATTCTTTTCTTTATTTCATAAATATTTCAACAAAATAATTTCTTTCAAAAATTGATTTCTAAGGCTTGGGACCTCGGAATTCATTTCCGATCATACGCCCGGGTTCCATATTTTACTGCGGACCTTCTGGTATCATTGAAACACAGATCCGAATCTGTTTACTCTAAATGTTGACTCAAGTCAACTATAACTAAATTTTTAATTTTAAAAATTAGTATTTCTTATATTTTCACATAAAAGCTTTCCGGTTTCACGTTCGGAATGCGCACAAAAATTGAGGTAGTTAAAATTAATCTTTTTATGACTAATAAATCTAAAACGAAGTCTAAATTCATAAAATGACCCCTTGGATCATCACATCGTACAATCTCAAATGACTATTCATGAAAATGGAAAGGTGTCATACCTTAAGTGGCACTAAGGTTGCTATGTGGGGCCACTTAGAGTTAAGAATAATATCTCAAAAAAATCAAAATGATACCCTACAATCTTAAGAATGAATTTAGTAAGCCTTCTTACAACAAAGTAACATTAGATTATTCCTCTAATATGCTTTTGCATATTATATCATATAAGCAACGCTCGAGCCTTCATCAATTCAATTAACGTGAGATTTTGCAATATTAAGGGAGTACGGTGTAATATTTCTCAAGAGAATCGACTCAGGTATGTTACGGCTACCCCTTCTTTCTTTTTGGCATGATCCAAATTATACAGAAGAAACGAGCAAACGCACAGTTTTCATAAACGACTCTATTCATAGAAATACTAGGGGCCTCTGTGTTTTTGATTCCCCATGTGACATATTATTATATCTTTTGTTTATGGGTTTCAGAATAACACGTAGTTGATAAACTTTATTCGAAAGGAATATTGAGATTATCAACATATTTTCATGCATTTCATTCATTTATACATGTACATTGACCCATGACCAGATGGCGTTATATACGCGTGCATATATATATATATATGGGATATGAAAAAAAGGTTACGACGTTATATACGCACCACCACCTGATCAGTTGGTATATGTTGATGATGTTGCCCACAGTGGCCGAGAAGATCTGATGGGATGCCCTCACAAGCTTCATGATGTTATGTACACATATACCTATGCATGACACGACATTTATATGCACGTGCATGACATTATAAATGTTTCATAATTTACAAAGTTATTCAGACTTACAGATGAATTTCTTTATTCCATGTTTCACCTATGTCTTTTATGTACTGATTTTCATGCCTTACATACTCAGTACATTATTCGTACTGACGCCCTATTCCCCGGGCCTGCATTTCATGCCTGCAGGTGTAGGTAGGCAAGCCGATGGTCCCCCCTTCTTAGGATCCTTGATCAGCTAGAGTTGACGTGCTCCACTTGATCCGGAGCTGCTTTTGATTTTGGTATGATATGCTTGTATGTGTGTATGTGTGTGTGTGTGTGTCTATATATATATATATATATGGGTATGACGTAGCTCAGTCCCGCCTTTGTACAGTTGTATTTCCATTAGAGGTTTGTAGACAGTTATGTATAGTTGCATAGTATGTGGCTTTGTCGGCTTCCAATTTTGGATAGCCTTGTCGGCTCGCCCTACTTATTCCGCACGTATATGTATATATGTCTTTTGGACAGATTTTCCTCACGTATGTTATTCTCATAATTCAGCAGATGTTATTCATGTTTATATCTTAGTCTCATGCTTAAGGGTGTTCGACAGGTAGGACTCGGGCACTCGTCGCGGCCTATCGATTTTGGTCGTGACATTATCGATGTGAAATTTTCCTAGGGTGTCACATCCACCTATCCTTGCTTGTTGTTTCCTTAGCGTATTATTAGTTGTTTTCTTTGTGTTGCATTAAATTGATATAGTTTTGTGTAGCCAACCTTGATATGACATTTGTTGTTTAAATTTCATTATTGTCATTATAACATTGCCTTACAATTGTTCAGTCTTTTTATTTATTCAAGTAGGGCCTTGACCTGACCTCGTCACTATTTTACCGAGGTTAGGCTTGGCACTTACTGTGTATCGTTGTGGTGTACTTATGGTACGCTTCTGTACATCTTTTTGTGCAAATTCAAGTACCTCCTACCAAATCAGGCATCAGTGAGCTGAGTCCTTACACAGAGACTTCAAGATATACCTGCCGGCGTCCGGAGGCCTCGGAGTCCCCCTTCCACCTAGATTATTTTATTTCCTTGTCCTTATTTAGACACTATTGCGTAGGGATATTCAATATCACTTCATAGAGCTTGTGACTTGTATATCAGCGAGTCTTGGGTTATTACTTAGTTGAGGAGATTTTCTTTGCATTAGTTGCTGAGTTTTAAAACTTTAATTATTATTTCAGTTAATTTCTGCATGTCGTTTGGTTGCGTAGTCTTAGAGACTAGGTGCCGTCACGACATCCTACAAAGGGAAATTGGGATCGTGACACAAACACTAATAAGAAGTTTCAAATATATTTAATAAATTTAGCTAGTGCATCACGCGTGCATTTCATGTGTCACACATGTATTATGTGCATCACAAGTGCATCTCATGCGTCACACGTGCATTCCATGTCAATTCATTTTTAAAGAATCACACTTATATTATTGAAACTTGTGTGTGAGGTATAAGATTCGATCTCCACGAAAGGCTAAAGAAACATAAAAAAAAAAGGGAATGAGTTGGGAGCCTACATGGAAGTCAACCCCACTCTCATCATCTTATATATCTATATTATACGCAATTTCTAAATAAGGGAAAAAGACATATAGAGAGACGCAAAGGACAGATATGCCAATTAGGGATAAGAAGATAAAGATTTCAATAACTTAGACTCGAATTTGAAATAAGCTAATAAGCTCTTTCTCGATTCGCCGCATTTCTATATCTTACTATCAAAAAGAAGACTAGCTTTCCATTTAGGGTGGTATCTTCACTAACTCGATTCAAGAGCGACTCCCAAAATTAAAAGAAAAAAGTAAAAACTCAAATTTATGAAAGATAATCTTATTCAACGACTTTGTTGTAAACTCAGTATATGACAAGCCTCTGAAAATGAACGATTATAAATGATAATAGGTTGACCGACTAAAAAATAGATAAAAGATAATTAGGTAAACGTGGCAGATTAAAACAGTGGAGGAAAACATAAAGTTTGTTACAAATTAATTTGATTACATTAACTGATAAGAGAGACAAAGAGATATTATATTTAAATAAAGAATTAAAAAATTATATACAATATAACAAGTATGTATGTATTTCAATGGCCTCCGACCTTTTGTACCATTCTAGGAAATACTTGCAAAATACGTACTAAGGAGCTGTTCTACATCCTTTGCCTTTGGCCTACCTACGAATGCTAGAGAAGCAAACATAACATGTACACGTCTTGCACCTAAAACTGAAGACCAAAACATAGAGAAACTGATGATGCTGCTATTTTCAAACTATTTTTTTTTTATAATGAGGCATAATTTTATAAGAACTTCCAAAAGCTGGAAATTACAACTTTTTATGCTTTATATAGATGAACGTGTACCAAAACTTAAAAATAGGTCTCAAAGATATTTGGCCAAATTTGCTAGCTGGTCCAGATATCGAGTTTGAAGGGTACATAAGACGATGATTGTTGTAAAGGGCAATGTGAATATGCATGACGATCCAACTTCTTAAACTAACTTAATTACCTTGTCAATAGTTGTAGAAAAAATAGCATGGGAAAATAACAATAACATTGTTATACTATTATTTATAAGCAGATACACAAATTGGCATGAATCGTATTGGGTACCGTCCTAAAAAACTATTTCAGTAGTGTGAAATATTTTACCAGGATTAAACAAGCTTTCCTCTAATTAAGGGGATACATGAATGAGCAAAATATTAAATTATAAAGATAATTATTTAAAAGAGAGGAACAAAAGAAAATACACTACTAAATTCTAAGACAGAAAGACAACAAAGGGAAGCTGGTGGAGAACGAAAATGCAAAGGAGAGTTGTTGATCATTGATGTCTAATTTGAATGCCTATGTATAGGCTTTAAGAAAGGTTTGAAGTGTATAACACTTGCCTTGAATTTTTCATGCAACGTTGCCACACTCATTTCTCCATTGTCACTTGGAAAGACATTTGTCCAATTTTGAAAATATCATGACAGTTCCCCCATATATTTTCAAAAAATTCATAGAAAGAGGAGTAAGATTTGCTGGATTTGCATGGTCTAAATGCAATATATTTGGCGTCTTTTGAACTATGAACCAAACTTAGACTGATAAAATTTAACTTACATAATCACTAATGAAATATAATAATTCTATGAATCAATAATTCTTATTGTAAGTAAGATTTTATCAATCATATTTTGACCCCATAATTTTGTTGTTAAGCACGGTTTTGCGCCCAATAGGCGATGTGCGTGCCTGGTTATTCATGAGAGCTCTAGAGACTAGGCCAAAATCCCATAGGAGCGGCCTACTCCTCTCTAATATAGGTGAATTTATCAAGTGTATACTGCTTTTAAATACATCACCCATAAAGAATATGAATTCATTAAGAGTTACAGCTCATCCTCTCAACTAGTAGCAGTCAAGCACCCTCTTTTAGTGCTTCATTGTCAATATTGACTTGTTATTATCCATATGAACCTACTTCATGGGATCTCCAATCACATAGGTTGGGTTACCATCTTTATTGAAAACATATTGGCCTTAACCTCATCTTTGTTTAGGTTTGAATAATAAATTTTCTTCCCATTGATTTAGTCAGAGGATCGGCCAAATTTATCTCTGACGTCACATAGTCAATGAAAATTATTCTATCTCTCAACAACTATTTTATGACATCATGTCTCAATTTCATGTGTCTACTTTACAATTATAAAATTTATTCTTTCCAATAGCTATTGCCTCTTGACAATCACAAAGCATAGACACGAGAGGCAATACGTCCTTTATTAAAGGAATTAATATTAGCTAAGAAGTTTCTTATCCACTCAGCCTCGGAGCCAGCTAACTCCTGAGCTACAAACTCTGATTCCATAGCTGATCTAGCTATGATCGTCTGTTTAGCTGATTTCCACGATGAGTGAATACATAGCCACTAGTGAATTTTGTCTCATTTGAATCGGAGATCCAATTTGCATCACTGTACCCTTCTAACGTAGAAAAACATACACTATATCGGATACCATAATTCATGGTTCATCTCAAGTATTTCATTAGACCATGATCTCTATTGGGATTATGAGTATATCTACCCAGTATACACACATATATATATATCAAGCCTTGTAAAATTCATTAAATGCATTGGACTCCCAATAATCTAAACATATTTAGACTGAGCAACTAGGTCACCATTATGTTTTTTTCAATTGAGAGCCAGCATCAAAAGGAGTGCTCATAGGTGTGACATTAAAATATTCAAACTTCTTTACAAGTCTCTCAACATAATGTTCTTATGACAACATTATGACATCTTCACTCCTTATAATTTTAACTCCCAATATCGTATTTTTTATTCACCCAAATCTTTCCAGTCAAAATTTGCAGACAAAAATAATTTAGTGCTTTGTACAATATTTAAATTTGTACCAAATATAAGCATGTCATCAACATACAGATAATTATCACATAATCATTGCCAGCCACTTTAGTATAAATACATTTATCCACCTTCACTGAAGAAAAATTATCTCTTAGTAAGACTTGTTCAAATTTCTCATACCATTGCTTAAGATCTTGTTTAAGTCCATAAAGATATTTAATTAATTTAAAATTTTTATTTTCTTGTCTAAGAATGACACAACTGTTACACCCTATATTTTTGTACATAAAAGTACGTCGTGAGTCAGTTGATGTAAGCTCAGAAGGAATGAAATCCCTCTACAAGGATAAGGAAGGTTTATCGAAGCCTTAAGTAAGTTAAGTTGAATGAGACTTGGGAAAAACAAATGAGATCATGAATACATAAAATATGGTTTCTTGCTTACCGGGATACTTGTTTGAGCTACTTGCTTACGCGTCCTACTAGCTTGAGCTACTTAACACATATCGTGACTATTAAATGAGGGTAGATACTTGTCTAAATGAATAAGGGCAGCATGTGATACCTATTAATTAACCAAGCAGGTGACAAGTAGGTGTGTCACCTACTTGCTAAAATGGAAGGCCCAAATTAGTCCACCTAAATGGACATGTGTAGGTTAGCCAAGAGGACCCTTTTAGGGGATGAATCAAGTCATATATCTTCATAATATCCAAGTTGTAGAAACATCAAAAGAGCCACGGAATTATCTCCTAAATTTACCTACTCCAAACTCTCAAGAGGTTGTTGATAATTTTTTTCTTCTTTCAATTCAAGGTAAAGTGTAATCTCTAATCTTGAAGGATCTGATGTGAAGCAAGTTAATGGACATCAAGGAAAATATACTATAATTGTTTCATCCCTATAAGATCTGATATAGGTAATAAAATTCTCCCTCTTTGATATATTTGAGTTTATCTAAGTTCTTGCTAGGACGTTTGGTGAAAGACTTATGAAGTAGGGGTTGAAAATTGAGTTGAAGTCGTTATGGTGTTATGACTATTTTGAGTAGTTTCATATTATTATATGATTTTCACATAAGAGTACTGTCTTTCACATGTTGTGTTTAATCTTATTAGTGCCTTAACTAAGTTGTGGGAGTAAGAATTGATGAAGTAATAATCTGTAAATCATTTTTCAATTGTTGTAAATTGTGGATTGTTAGGAGTTCGTTTTTATGTGGTGTTGTGGCTTAAAATCAGTATGTATAACTTGAGTATATTGTGGTTACCATTATTGAAGGGTATTCAAGTTCTAGCTAAGTTATAGGGATAGAAAAGTGTAAAGTAGCACTTGGTTGTTGTATGAGATTGTGTGGATTGTGTTTGGTGATGTATTGTGATGGATATAAGGTTGGATATTGATGTAATATGTTTGTTGATATTTTGGACATGTTGGTCTTGTTTGTGGATTTGAGGAAACTGAAAAGAATAAGGGGAAGTTCTGTCCAAAATTTCATAGATGAGCTAGTCGTTCATTTGTGCTGAGTTCTAGCTTCCGTAAGCTTAACAATGGTCCCTTATTGTTTGTTGTAGATTGAAGTACTAATGGGCTGAACCGACATCGTGTTATTAGGTAAATGTGATGATCCGATAGGTCATCTTATATTTTAGAATCAAACTCTATGTTTAGAAGCCTTTAAAACCTTATTCTAGCCTTCCTCGATTTGTGTGCGCAATCTGGGTATTGACCAGGAAGGCCTCTATATGTTAAAAACTGATAAAAACAAGAATTTTTGCCTTAAAATTAATTTTAGTTGACTTCGCTCAACATTTTGAGTAAATGGACAAGGACTCGTATTTTCACGGTCCCGGTGGGTCCGTATTGAAATATGAGACTTGGGCATATGCCCAGAGTCGAATTCCGAGGTCCCTAGCTTGAGATATGAATTTTTGTTGAAATTAAAAGTCTAAAAATTTAATGGTTTTAAGAATTGAATGATATTTGGTAGTGTTGATATTGGGTCCGTATTTTAGTTCCGGAGCCCGGTACAGGTCCAATATAATATTTATGACTTGTCTATGAAGTTTGGTAAGAAACGGAGTTAGTTTGACGTGATTGGGACGTCCGGTTGTGAAAATAGAAGTTTTAAAGCTTTCTTGAAAATTTCATTCGATTTGGTGTTCAATTCGTAGTTCTAAGTGTTATTTTGGCGATTTGATCGCGCGATCAAGTTTGTAGGATGTTTTAGGACTTGCATGCATGTTTGATTTGGATCCCCGAGGGCTCGGGTGAGTTTCAGATAGGTTACAGGATGTTTTAGACTTAGAAATCTGGTTTTTGGTGCTTCAGCTGTCATCTGATGTCTTCTTCTTCGCGTTCGTGAAGGTACTCTCGCGAACGCGTAGAGTAAACTGGGACAAGGTGATTTTTCTTAATCACGAACGTGGTAGCTGGTCCGCGAACGCGAAACAATGGGGGGCCTTACCCTTCGCGAACACGACCAGCTTCTCGCGAACACGAAGCTTAAGGGATCTGAGGTAGGGGTCCGTTATTCTTCTGCGCGAACGTGAGCATTGGATCGCGAACGTGAAGGCCAGGGGGAGCAGCTTCGTGAACGCATAAGAGGACTCGCGAACGCATAAGACACTCGGTCTGTTGCTCATCGCGAAGACGAAGAAGGCTTGATGCCTGTGACTTAAAACAAAAAAGTAGCGAGAATTTTCCCAAAAATCCATAACCTTTCCATTAGAACTCGACCTAGGAGCGATTTTGAAGGGAGAACTCAACACAAATTCATAGATTTGTACTCTTTAACTCATTTTCTTCCATTTCTAACATCACCCATTAAATTCTTAGCCCTAATCTTTGTTCTTTCATGGTAGAAAACTAGGGATTTTGTAAGAATTAGGGGGGGGGGGGGGTTT
>ML374490.1:0-27925 GCA_005239525.1 Nicotiana knightiana | reverse complement strand
GGGGGGGGGGGGGGGGGGGGTTTGCAAATTGGGGATTTAGACCTCAGTTTGGGGTCAGATTCCGAAACAAATTGCATAATGGGACTCGGGGGTGTATGGGTGAATAAGTCTTGGTCCAAACTTCGGGTTTTGACCAAGCGGGTCCGGGGTCGATTTTTAACTTTTTGGGGGAAGGTTTGGGAAATCAACATTTATGCATTGTAATTGATTTCTTTAGCAATAAATGATATTATTAAGTTAATTATGACTAGATACGAGTGGTTTGGAGGTGGATTCTAGAGGAAAAATGGTTATTGAGCATTGAGAGGCTTGTGGAGTGTTGTGCCTAACTTTGACTTGAGGGATTAGGAACCCTTGCCTTAATTTCTATATGAAATTCCTGTGAGCGGCGTATATGTGAGGTGACGAGTACTTATGCGCCGCCAATTTACCTATCTTGCTTGTTTCTTTCCCGTTCTTTTAATATTGTTTCTTTCCCTGCCTTGACTATTACATGTTTTTTTCTTGTATTCCCATGCCTAACTGCTACTTATTATATATCGTTTCTCCTTGTTGAAAGTAATAGATATCATGTAGCTTCCTTATCTCCTATTACTTGCTTAAGTTGTTCTTATTGGTGTTTTAGTGATAATCTTGATTGGTCTCGCTGAGTAGTATTACTTGTGTAAGGTTTTATTGAGTGCAAGCTCCCCATTTACCTTGTTCTGAAGTTTAAGTATTGTGAAGGATTTTGTGTTAAATTGTGAAATTTATGTACTTCCTGAGTAATTAATATTAATATGGTGGGATCGGGTTGTGCCGCAGTAGGAGGAATAAGGGTGAATTGATATTATATGGTGGGATCGGGTTGCACGTCGCAGCAGGTGGAATGTGGTGAAATAAGGGTGAACTGTGATAGTGATTACTGTGATATGGTGGGATCGGGTTGCACGCCACAACACTTTTATTTATATTCTGTTGTTTATGTTATAAGAGGAAATAAGGGAGGATATGATATGTACGGTGGGATCGGGTTGTGCGCCGCAACAATTTATATGTTTATGCTTTTTCTTTGACTGTGTTAGTTGTACGGTAGTCTTGAATTGCACTTAAGGATTTGTAATAGTTGAACACTGATGAAATATGTTAGGTACTGTATTTATTTCATGCAAGTTACTGTTTTTACTTTATTCTGCCTTCTTTATGTCTTTATTATTCACTGTATGCAAATTATATTGTGAGTGTCCCGCCGTAGCCTCGTCAATCCTTCGTCGAGGTTAGGATCGGCACTTACCAGTACATTGGATAGGTTGTATTGATACTGCACTCTACACTTTCTATGCAGATTTTGGAGCAGGTAGTGGCTGATCGAGAGGTTGGCTGTAGACTTCGCAGCTAGGAGACCCAAGGTAGTCTTGTTGGCGTCCGCAGGCCCTGGAGTCCCCTTCTACACTCCATACTTACTGTTTTACTTTATTTCACAAACATTTGTATTTTCTTTTGGACAAATACTTGTAGTAAAATCTTAGTATGTTCGTGAATTGTGACTCCAGATTCTGGGTATAAATATCATGTAATTAAAGTTTTTATTTATATAGCTTCACATTTATTTCGGTTTATTTTAGTTTGGTTGCTAATAATCACTTAAATGTAAAGAATTGGCTAAATAAACTCTAATGTTGGATTGCCTAACAAGTGAAATGTTAGGCTCCATCACGGTCCCGACGGTGGGGATTCCGGGTCGTGACAAGTTGGTATTAGAGCACTAGGTTGCCTAGGTCTCACAATTCACGAGCGAGCTTAGTAGAGTCTGGGGGTTGGTACGGAAAAATCTGTACTTATCTCCTAGAGGCTATAAAGTTTAGGAACAAATTTCACTTTTATTCATCTCTGTCGTGCGACTTTTTTTTCTCAATACTGATTAAACTCTCCTATTCTTATTCTCTCGCAGATGGCGAGAACGCGTGTCGCTTCTTCAGCTGAGCAGCAGTTAGAGCCTCAAGCACCAGCTCCTATGAGGGGCAGAGGTCGAGGCTGAGGCCGTGCCAGAGGCCGATGCAAGGGTGGGGCTCAGCCCAGAGCCCGAGCAGCAGCCCAAGCAGTGGATCCTCAGGTAGAGTTCGACGAGGAGGTTCCAGCTCAGACTATTCCTGCCGGGCTAGCTCAGGTCCCGGAGGGGTTCATTGCCACCCCAGTGCTTCAAGATGCTTTGGTCTGTTTGATGGGCCTTATGGAGAGTGTGGCCCAGACTGGCTCATTTCCAATGGCACCAGCCGTATCTCAGGCTGGAGGAGGAGCCCAGACTCCTACTACTCACACTCCGGAGCAGATGGCTCCCCTGTTTCAGACTCTAGCAGCTCATTCAGTCAGAGTAGTTCAGCCGGTTGCTGCGGCACAGCCCGATGATGGGTCAGCTATCTCTTCTAAGGCTTTGTGGAGATTGGATAGGTTTACCAAGCTATTTCCAGTCCATTTCAGTGGTGCTACTTCAGAGGATCCCCATGAGTATCTTGATAGCTTTCACGAGGTTCTTCGGAACATGGGTATATTGGAGACCAATGGGGTCGACTTTGCTACTTTTCAGATGACTGGTTCCACCAAGAAATGGTGGAGGTATTATTTGTTGACCAGACCAGCTGGGTTGCCTGCTCTTACTTGGGACTAGTTCTCTCACCTCTTCCTAGGGAAGTTTCTGCCTATCACCTTGAGAGAAGAGCGTCGACGTCAGTTCGAGCATCTCCAGTAGGGAAGCATGATTATTACTCAGTATGAGACCCATTTTGTGGATTTGTCCCATCATGCTCTTCTTCTCCCACCGAGAGAGAGAGAGAGGGTGTGAGGAGATTTATTGACGAATTTTCTCAGCTTATCAGATTGCAGATGGCTAAGGAGACTATGAGTGAGATTTCTTTTCAGGCGGCTGCCGATGTCGCCAGGTGAGTCAAGATGGTTCTTGCATAGGGAGGTCAGGGGTTTGACAAGAGACCTTGTAATTCTTGTGGGTTCAGCGGTGCCTCATCTAGAGGCAGGGGTACTTTTGGTAAAGGCCATCCTCCCAGTCCGTTCCATTCAGCGCTTCAGGCATCCCACAGTGCTTTAGGGAGTCGTGGTCCTTATTGTATTGGTAAAAAAAAGCTTCACACGTGCAATAAATCTTGATGACGCAGTAGTCTAAGTGGAGCAATGAAGACACGACAGCTGGACGGGACTCTATGAAGAGGTATGAGGCAAAGAGGCACGACAAATCACACCCATGGGTTAATTAGCTACGGAAGTCTCAACCTGATTGAGAAGATGAAGAGACATGGTCAAAGTGTATCTGGGCAGAATAAAGAGCAGATTCAGATATCTTCAAATTAGGGATCCACACGTTACACAACATTCACGCAACAGTTATGGTTGATTCATCGTAACGTTACATTAGTGTCATAATTAGTCATTAATGCTCAATCGCTGAAAAGGGTAGACGTTATATTAGGAAATTCCCTATATAAGGGAGAAAAATATAACCTGTAAGGGAGAGAAAAAAAAAACATTCGAACTACTATTGCAATACACTTACTTTTTGTGCATCTTACTATTTTCCATTTACGAGTTTACTTACAATTATTATCTTATTCTTTGGTTATCAGAAACCCGTGTTCTTCTTAAAATAGCTTTGGGAAAAGAATCCAATTCTTTGGTTAAACAAATAGGTTCTGTTACCAGGAATATAATAATCTTTGTTTTCTTTTCAAACGATATCCTCTGAACTATGTCGAACTCCAACGACAACAACCAGCAAATGAATGGAACCCCAATTTCATCGCCTTCAGGAACCCCACGTGGTTTAAGGGAACAATCCCCAGAAAGATCCAATAACAACAACGATAATAATGATCAAACGGTGGAACAAGATCGGGTAAAGCAAATGATTGCAGAGTATGTTAGACAAGCTTTGCAAGAATTTGCGAGGGGATTACCAGCAGCATTACCTGCACCACTGACACCACCCCCAATAATACCATCACCATGGAAAATCCTCAATCTGGGTTGGAAACTCAGGAAGGGGAGATATTCCTAATGAATCTCTCGAAGCGAGACCAGGTATGTATAATAACTCTGAATTACAGTCTTTATTACTAACTTTGCAGAAAATGGCGAAGGAACAAAATGATCGAATCGAACAAATTCCTGGAGTACCACCTGTTATAAAAGGCATTGACGTTGATAGATTTTCACGACCCATTTTTCCCTCCGAAAGGTATCATGACGACAGCTAGTCTCTACTGCTAGGTAAGCCTAAAATTTGCGGAAAATAATACAATCAATAAAATAAAGACAGGAAAAGAACTCAAGTAGATATAACATAGCTGCTCAGCATGTACACTTTTACTTCCCAAAACTCGGAATGTCATGATAGTCACAAGCTCAGTACTAAATGTAGCTCTATACAATGAAATAGTGAAAAATAGATAAGTCCTCTATGCCTATACTAGAGTAGAAGGGGACTCGTGGGATTCTGCGGATGCGGCAGAATTACCTCACAGTCTCCTAGCAGCTGCTAGAATGACTCCTAGCCACGATACTGGGTGTTGATACCTGGATTTGCACATGGGCAAAAAAAAACATGCGCGGGAAAGGGCGTGAGTACTCCACATTCGGCTTTCCGTAAGTGCCAAGCCTAACCCCAGTCAAGTAGTGACGAGGTCAGGTTGAGGCTTTACTGAGTTTTCAAATAAAGTCAATACAAATTTAAAACAGTGAAACATAGATGAGCAATGATAAACAGGTTTAATGGAAACTGGAAGAATTTATAACAGACAAAGAGCCCTCGGCTCAGCACAGCATATATCTCAACAATAAATGTGCAATGCAGTACAAGGGGAAAGCTCTTGGATCTCAGAAAGTAGTCCCAATTTAAATATGTTATCCAGTACAGGGGGAAAGCAACCGGATCTCCGTCCGTAGTCCCAATTTAAATATGCATTTCAGTACAGGGGAAAGCTCCCGGATCTCGGTCCGTACTCTCAATTTAAATATGAAATGCAGTACAGGGGAAAAGCTCTCGGGTCTCGGTTCGTAGTCCCAATTTTAATATTCAAAGCAGAGATATGTCGGATACGGCTTAATTAAAGAGTCCAGGAAAAACAACAGGCAAGAATAGATTAAAGCTACCTAAGCATGGTGCAACTAGTAGCAAATAAGGGGAAATCAAGTAAGGACAGGTAGGCATGCTTACTCTTAAGCTAACTACTCAGTTAAGACAGGAAACAGTAATATAGGAATGAAAATGAGTGATTTCATGGAAGTAAAAATAGGATTTTAGCAACAACGACCCGTGTACGCACTCGACACCTCACGTACACGGTGTCCACGTAACAAAATCAGTATAAAAATGCCTAAGGGTAAGTCCCCAACACAGAATTAGGCAAGCCACTTACCTTGACTACGCTAATAAACTCAATACCACGCTCTTGCCACGAGTATCCGAATCCGGGTGGCCCAAATCTAATACGCGAAATTAGGAAATTCGCCCAAAAAGTCCCCCGGGACCACGTATCAGAATCGGATAAAATTTATATTTTCCGAACAGCCATTCGCTCATGAACCCACTCAAACAAGAATCAACAAAATTTGACGTCTAAATCTCCCTAAATCCTCATATTTCTACTTGGGGAAATTTCATCCCAATTTCATGGTTTTTCATCCAATTTCATTGATTAAATTGAGGACATTGATAGAGATTATTGATATACAACTGGATTAAGGTTAGAAAACGTAACCTATAATTCACCTCTTCAAATCCCACTGGAAATCGCAAAGTTTCGAGCTCACAATCAATTTTGGAGTTATGAATTTCCAACCCTCGGATTTTGGTATAACCAGCCCAGATGTTTCGCACCTGCAACACTGGGATCGCATCTGCGGTGCCGCACCTGTGGAAACACAATCACAGGTGCGGAAACTCATTAAAAGACCTGGGGTCGCACCTGCGGTGGCTGGGTCGCAGGTGCTGCTCCGCACCTGTGGATACTCTTCCGCGCCTGCGAGTCGGGCCAGCCTAAGCTACGTCCGCACCTGGGTGCACCCCTTTCGCACATGCGTGTCTGCACCTGCGGAAATACCCTTGCAGGTGCGATACAGTAGAACCAGAATGATCCAGTTGCTCTCAAAGTCCTAATTTCACCCATTGGGCATCTGAAACAACCCCGAGGCCCCCGGGACCTCAACCAAAACTACCAACCAACTCTAATACCCCATTCAAACTTGGCCGAGCCTTAAAAACACATCTCATAACATCAAAATCATCAAATATGCATAGATTCAAGCCTAAGAACTTATGAAATTTCTAGAATTCACATCTGATGCCGAAACACGTCTAAACTCATCCGAATGACCTTAAATTTTGCACACAGGTCATAAATGACATTACGGACCTTCTGTCGCTTTCAGAATTACATTCCGAGTCCGATGTCAAAATTTCACCTATCGGCCAAATTCTCTGAATTCTAACCTTTGCCAATTCAAGCCTAAATCCACAACCGACCTCGAAAACACGCTCCTAACTCTGAATTCCGGATTTGTCTTCACACAGCTCTAGCTATGGCTAGATTTCTAAAGCTAAATTCCATATTTATGGACGGAGTTCATCACCCAACGCTCCGACAAGTTTCAATAACATAAATAGACATGGGAGAAGCGGTTATTAGGAGATCGGGGCGCTAACTCTCAAAATGATGACCGATCGAGTCATTACATCCTCCCCCGCTTAAGAAAATTGTTCGTCCTCGAATGAGCATAGAAACATACTTGAAGCTGTGAAAAGATGAGGGTACTGACTCCGCATATCCTGCTCGGTCTCCCAAGTCGCCCCCTCGACTGGCTGACCCCTCCACTGAACCTTTACTGACGCAATATCCTTTGATCTGAGCTTTCTGACCTGCCTGTCCAATATAGCCACAAGCTCCTCAACATATGATAGATCCTTGTCCAACTGGACTGAGCTGAAAACCAAAACATGAGTCGGGTCACCGTGATACTTCCGGAGCATGGAGATGTGGAACACCGGATGAAACCCTGGCAGGCTGGGAGGCAGGGCTAGCTCGTAAGCAACCTCCCCAACACGTCACAACCCCTCAAAAGGGCCAATAAATCTTGGAATCAGCTTGCATTTCTTCCCGAGCCTCATGACGCCCTTCATAGGCGATACTCGAAGCAAAACCCCATCACCAGCCATAAATGCCAAGTCACGAACCTTCCGGTCCGCATAGCTCTTTTGCGTGGACTGAGTTGTGCAAAGTCTCTCCTGAATCACCTTCACCTTGTCCAGGGCATCCTAAACCAAGTTTGTACCCAACAATCGGGCCTCGCCCAGCTCAAACCATCCCACGGAAGACCTGCACCACCTACCATACAAAGCCTCATACGGCGCCATCTGAATGCTGGACTGGTAAATGTTGTTATAAGAAAACTCTGCAAGAGGAAAGTATCGATCCCATGATCCTCCAAAATCTATCACACGGGCACGGAGCATATCCTCGAGAATCTAAATCGTGCGCTCGGACTGCCCGTCTATCTGAGGGTGGAAATCTGTAATCAAATCTACCCTGGTGCCTAACTCCTGCTGGACGGCTCTCCAGAACCGTGAAGTGAACAATGTACCTCTGTCTGAAATGATAGACACTGGGATATCGTGGAGGCGAACAATCTCTCTTATATAAATCTCAGCCAACCTCTCAGATGAATATGTAGTCATCACTGGAATGAAATGGGCTGATTTGGTCAGCCGATCCATAATCACCCAAATAACATCATGCTTCCTCAAAGTCCGAGGAAGTCCAACCACAAAGTCCATGGTGATCCGCTCCCACTTCCACTCTGGAAGATCAATCTGCTGAAGTAACCCTCCCGGTCTCTGATGCTCACATTTGACTTGCTGACAGTTGAGACACTTGGCTACAAACTCCACTATATCCTTCTTCATCCTTCGCCACCAATAGTCCTGTCTCAGATCCTGGTACATCTTCGCGGTACCCAGATGGATGGAATTCCGCGAACTATGGGCCTCCTCAAGAATCAACTCCCGAAGCCCATCCACATTGGGCACACAGATCTGACCCTGCATCCACATCACACCATCATCTCCTATAGTCACATCCCTGGCATCACCCCGCCGAACTCTATCCTGAAGAAGAAAAAGGTGGGGATCATCATATTGGCACTCTCTAATACGGTCATAAAGGGAAGATCGGGCAACCACACAAGCTAATACCGGCAAGGCTCATAAAGGTCCAATCTCATGAACTGACTGGCTAAGGACTGAACATCTAAGGCTAGAGGCATCTCAGCTGCATGAAAGTATGCCAAACTCCCAAAACTCTCCGTCCTGCGACTCAAGGCTTCGGCCACCACCTTCCCCGGGTGGTATAATATAGTGATGTCATAGTCCTTTAGCAACTCCAACCACCTACGTTGGCAAAAATTTAGATCCTTCTACCTGAATATGTGCTGCAAACTCCGGTGATCCGTAAATATCTCACAGGGAACACCATATAAATAATGACGCCATATCTTCAGGGCGTGAACAATCGCTGCCAACTCGAGATCATGGACATGGTATTTTATCTCGTGAACCTTCAAATGTTTAGATGCGTAGGCAATCACCCTACCGTCCTACATCAACACCGCTCCCGGGCCAATCCTCGAAGCATCACAATAAACTGTATAGGACCCGGAATCGGTAGGCAATACCAACACATGAGTTATAGTCAATGTTGTCTTGAGCTTCTGAAAGGTCTCCTCACACTCCTCAATCCGTATAAAAGATGCACCCTTCTGCGTCAGTCTGGTCATAGGCGCTAAAATTGATGAAAATCCCTCCATAAAATGGCGATAATACCATCCAAATCGAGGAAACTGCGGATCTCAGTAGCTAAGGACGGTCTGGGCCAACTCTGTACTGCCTCCACCTTCTTCGGATCTACCTTGATCCCATCCGAAGACACCACATGGCCTAGGAATGTCATAGATTCAAGCTAAAATTCACACTTAGAAAACTTGGCATACAACTTCTTCTCCCTCAATGTCTGAAGCACGGTCCTAAGGTGTTGCTCATGGTCCTCCTGGGACCGAGAATATACCAGAATGTCATCAATGAACACAATGACGAAAGTATCAAGATAAGGCTGAAATTGTTGTGCATCAGGTGCATGAAGGTTGCTAGGGAATTGGTCAGCCCAAATGACATAACAAGGAAATCATAGTGGCCATATCTGGTCCTGAAGGCAGTCTTCGGGATATCCGGTTCCCGAATCTTCAACTGATGATAACCCGAATGCAGATCAATCTTGGAGAACACCCTAGCACCCTGTATTTGGTCAAATAGATCATCAATGCGAGGCAATGGGTACCTGTTCTTCACTGTCACCTTATTCAGTTGCCGGTAGTCAATACACATACGCATCGAGCCATCCTTTTTCTTCACAAATAACACTGGAGCACCCCAAGGTGATACAGTGGGCCTGATGAATCCCTTTTCAAGCAACTCCTGTAATTGTTCTTTCAACCCCTTCAACTCAGGAGGAGCCACGTGAGGAGGAGTGGAAATGGGATGAGTGCTCGGCAACAAGTCAATGCCGAAATCAATGTCTCTATCGGGTGGCATACCCGAAAGATCAGCTGGAAATACATCAGAATAGTCCCTAACAACTGGAACTGACTCAAATGTAGGGGTCTCAGCACTAAGATCTCTCGCATAATCCAAAAATGCATCACACCCCTTTTCAACCATCCACTGAGCCTTAAGAAAAGAAATGACTCGGCGGGGAGTATACTCTAAGGAACCTCTCCACTCTAACCTCGGTAATCCTGGCATAGCCAGCGTTACGGTCTTAGCGTGACAATCAAGAATAGCATAGTAGGGAGACAACCAGTCCATACCTAATATAACATTGAAATCTACCATACTAAGTAGTAATAAATCAGCTCTGGTCTCAAAACCACTGATAGCAATCAAACATGACAAATATACGCGGTCCACAACAAGAGAATCTCCCACCGGAGTAGAAACATAAATGGAGAAACTCAAAGAATCCCGAGATATACCCAGATGTGAAGAAAAATAAGAAGACACATACGAATATGTGGAGCCTGGGTCAAATAATACCGATGCATCCCTATGACAAATGGGAACAATACTTGTACTGACTGAATCTGAAGCAATGGCCTCGGACCGGGCCGGAAGAGCATAGTACCTAGTCTGGCCTCCCCCTCTAGGGCGACCCCGACCTCCCCGACCTCCACCTCGAGCTGCCTGAGGTGGTGGGGTAGCAGCTGGGGCTGGAAGAATAGCTGGAGGACCTGGTGGAAGACGTGAGGCCTGATAAGTCTGAGGGGGTGCACCCTGATAAGTCTGAGGTAACGCGACCCTCCTTGCTCTGGGGCAATCTCTGATCATATGACGAGGGTCACCACACTCAAAGCAACCCCTCGGAGGACGTGGCAGCCACTGTTGACCCTAACCTGGCCTGCTGGACTGGCTAGTGATAACACCTCGAGCAGGAGGCACTTGAGATTCTGGTGGTGCATAATAAGGCTCCTGAGGTCTAGGATGAGCTGGAATAACACTGGCTACTGGGAGAGCTGAATGAACGGGGCGACTCACAAAACCCCTACCATAGCATGCTGCTGGTGCACGGGCTCCTGAAAAATGACCAGTCTCTCGAGACCTCTTGGCCTCTCTCTCCTCCCTGTCCCGGGCTAACATAGTCTCAATCCTCCAAGCAATACTCATGGCCTGCTGGTAAGTAATATCGGTCTCCATCTCTCTGGCCATGCTGGTCCGAATGCTGGGGTGGTGTCCCTTAATAAAGGCTCGAACCCTCTCTCTGACAGTGACAACCAAAGCTGGTGCATGGCGAGTCAAATCGCTGTAACGGACTGCATACTCTGACACAGTAATGGCACCCTGGCGTAGCTGCTTAAACTCTGCATGCCAAGCATCCTTGAAGCTCTGAGGGACAAACTCAAGTAAGAACATCTCGGAGAACTGAGCCTAAGTAAGTGAAGTTGCCTCGTCCGGACTACTAAGCTCAAAAGCACGCCACCACTGATAAGCTGCTTCCCCCAGCTGGAAAACAGTGAAAGAAACCCAACTCGTCTCCATAATACCCATAGTGCGGAGAATCCGATGACACCCTTCAAGAAAACCCAAGGCATCATCCGAAGCTAGTCCGATGAACTCAGGTAGGTGGGGCTTCTTGTACCTCTCAAGTCCGAGCTGCTTTGCCTCAGGAACAACTATCCTAGTCTAATGCTGGGCTGGGGCTGCTTGGGGCATAGGAATATACTCTAGAACCTGCCCAATATGAACCCTCTGCTCAGGAGTACGGGTTGCGGGAGTTTGTGTCCCTCCTCCGGCCTAGGATGTAGCTGGAGCTATCGGAAGTAGTCCCACCTGAGATAGAGTACTGAAGGCACTCAAGAACTGAGCCAATATCTCCTGGAGGTCTTGAGTAACAGTAGGGACCTCTTGTGCCCCTCCAACTGTAGCTGATGGGGGCTCTTCCGCCTCTACTCTAGCCGGTGCTCGGGCTGCACCGCGTGCTCGTCCTCTGCCTCGGCCCCTGCCTCTGGTGGCTCTGACTGGGGGCTCGGGTGCCTGGTCATCAGTACGCCCGGTATGGGTACGAACCATCTGCAAGCAAGAATAGAATAGAGTTTAAGAACTTGATGACAGTAACTAGCACGATAAGGAATTCCAAATAATTTGATTGTTCTTAACAGTTACATAGCCTCTCGAATATAGATGCGGATGTCTGCGCCCGATCTGCGAGACTCTAATAAACCGGCTTGTGACTTGTGACTCCTATGAACCTAGACGCTCTGATACCAACTTGTCACGACCCATTTTACCCTCCGAAAGGTATCGTGACGGCACCTAGTCTCTACGACTAGGTAAGCCTAAAATTTGCGGAAAATAATAGAATCAATAAAATAAAGACAGAAAAGAACTCAAGTAGATATAACATAGCTGCTCAGCATGTACACTTTCACTTCCCAAAACCCGGAATGTCACGATAATCACAAGCTCTGTACTAAATGTAGCTATATACAATGAAATAGTGGAAAATACATAAGTCCTCTATGCATATACTAGAGTTGAAGGGGACTCAAGGGATTATGCGGACGCGGCAGAATTACCTCGCGGTGTCCTGGCAGTTGCTAGAATGACTCCTAGCCATGATACTAGGTGCTGGTACCTGGATTTGCACATGGGAAAAACATGCGCAGGAAAGGGCGTGAGTACTCCACATTCGGTACTCCGTAAGTGCCAAGCCTAACCCCAGTCAAGTAGTGACGAGGTCAGATTGAGGCTCTACTGAATTTTTAAAACAAGTCAACATAAATTTCAAACAGTGAAACATAGATGAGAAATGATAAACAGGTTTAATGGAAACTGGAAGAATTTATAACAGACAAAGAGCCCTCGGCTCAGCACATCATATATCTCAACAGTAAATGTACAATGCAGTACAAGGGGAAAGCTCCCGGATCTCTGTCTGTAGTCCTAATTTAAATATGCTATGCAGTCCAGGGGGAAAGCTCCTGGATCTCCGTCCGTAGACCCAATTTAAATATGAATTTCAGTACAAGGGGAAAGCTCCCAGATCTCGGTCCTTTATCCCAATTTAAATATGAAATGCATTACAGGGGGAAAGCTCCCGGATCTCGGTCCGTAGTCCCAATTTAAATATGCAAAGCATAAGTATGTCAGATACGACTTAATTAAACAATCCAGAAAAAACAACAAGGAAGAATAGAGTAAAGCTACCTAAGCATGGTGCAACTAGCAGCAAATAAGGGGAAATCAAGTAAGGACAGGTAGACATGCTTACTCTTAAGCTAACTACTCAGTTAAGAAAGGAAACAGTAATATAGGAATGAAAATGAGTGATTTCATGGAAGTAAAAAAAGGATTTTAGCAACAATGACCCGTGTACGCACTCGTCACCTCACGTACACGGCATCCACGTAACAAAATCAGTATAAAAATGCCTAAGGGGAAGTCCCCAACACAGAATTAGGCAAGCCACTTACCTTGACTACAGTAATCAACTCAATACCGCGCTCTTGCCACGAGTATCCGACTCCGGGTGGCCCAAATCTATTCAAATCGATTGCATAATGTAAATATCACTTCAAGGGAACAAAATAGCTAATTATTTCTAAGCTAATACGCGAAATTAGGAAATTCGCCCAAAAAGTCCCCCGGGCCCACGTCATGGAATCGGATAAAATTTATATTTCCCGAACATCCATTCGCTCATGAACCCACTCGAACAAGAATCAACAAAATCCGACGTCTAAATCTCCCTAAATCCTCATATTTCTACTTGGGGAAATTTCATCCCAATTTTATGGTTTTTCATCCAATTTCATTGATTAGATTGAGGAAATTGATAGAGATTATTGATAGACAAATGGATTAAGGTTAGAAAATCGTTACCTATTTTTCTCCTCTTCAAATCCCACTGAAAATCGCCAAGTCCCGAGCTCACAATCGATTTTGGAGTTATGAATTTTCAACCCTCGAATTTTGGTATAACCAGCCTAGATGTTTCGCACCTGCAACACTGGGATCGCACCTGCGGAAACACAATCGCAGGTGCAAAAACTCATTAAAAGACCTGGGGTCGCACCTGCGGTGGCTGGGTCGCAGGTGCTGCTCCGCACCTGTGGATACTCTTCCACTCCTGTGAGTCGGGCCAGCCTAATCTATGTCCACACCTGCGTGCACCCCCTTCGCACCTACGTGTCTGCACCTGCGGAAATTCTCTCGCAGGTGCGAGACACCCAAACTAGAATGGTTCAAATGCTCTCAAAGTCCCAAATTCACCCGTTGGGCATCCGAAACAACCCCAAGGTCCCCGGGACCTCAACCAAAACTACCAACCAACTCTAATACCCCATTAAAACTTGGTCGAGCCTTAAAAACACATCTCATTACATCAAAATCATCAAATATGCATAGATTCAAGCCTAAGAACTTATGAAATTTCTAGAATTCACATCAGATGCCGAAACTTATCTAAACTCATCCGAATGATCTCAAATTTTGCACACATATCATAAATGATATTACAGACCTGCTGTCGCTTTCGGAATTCCATTTCGAGTCCGATGTCAAAATTTCAGCTATCGGCCGAAATCGCTAAAATTCTAAGCTTCGCCAATTCAAGCCTAAATCCACAACCGACCTCGAAAAAACACATTCTGAACATGCTCCTAACCCCGAAATTACCCAACAGAGCTAACGGAGTCGACGGAATTCCATTCTGGATCCGTCTTCACATAGCTAGCTACGGCCAAATTTCTAAAGCTAAATTCCACATTTATGGACTATGTGTCCAAAATCACCCCAGATTTCATCACCCAATGATTCGACAAGTTCCAATAACATAAATAGACATGGGAGAAGTGATTATTAGAGGATCGAGGAGCTAACTCTCAAAACGACTGAACGGGTCATTACATAGATATTCTCAGCAACTTTGGAAACCAAGCGCAACACCCGTACCCATTCCAAAAAAGTTTAAAATGACTGATGTACCTAAGTATGACGGGACAACCGACCCACGGGACCATGTGACTGCTTTTACCATCGGAGTGAAGGGCAACGACTTAAAAAAACAAGAAATTGAGTCGGTCCTATTTAAAAAGTTTGTAGAAACACTTACCAAAGGGGTGCTAACCTGGTATTCTCTTCTCCCTGAAAACTCTATTGATACTTTTGCTGAGCTTGCAGATTCTTTCATAAAGGCAGACTCCGATACGCAAAAAGTCGAGAAAAGGATGGAGGACATCTTTAAAATAAAACAAGGAGACACGGAAGTACTTCGTGAATTTGTAGACTGGTTTCGATGAGAAAGAATGCAACTTCCAAGGGTGCCTGATAATTGGGCAGCCATGGCATGCACAAGTAATCTAAATGACAAAGACTCAGAAGCCACGAGGAGACTCAAGGAAAGCTTGAGAGAATTCCCAGCTACAACGTGGAATGGTGTTTATAACAGGTACAGTACTAAACTTCGAATAGAAGAAGATACCATTGCTCGTTCGAAAGAGGGAGATTATACCAGATCCAGACGTTCAGAATCAAACAGGAGATTAGGTAAAAACAGGTACGATACTTAGTTCGTACCATCGGGACGTGAAACTCGTCCCAGGTTCGAAAACACCAGGTCAGATTATGGACCACCAATCAGAGATGTGGGCTCGTCCTCATCTAGATCCAGAAGGGATCAAGATCAACGACCTAGAGGTAATGCGCGAATTGTGATCACACCTTTAATGTAAGTACCTCCGAACTAATTTCAGTGTTAAGAAATATGGGTGATAAGGTTCGACGGCCCAAAGAGATGAGGTCCAACCCGAATAAGAGGAACCTAGATCTCTGGTGTGAATTCCATAATGATCATGGACACAAAACTGCAGATTGCAGATTTTTGCAAGGTGAGGTAGAACAATTATTGAAATAGGGTTATTTGACATAATTGTTTAGTGAAAAAGGTAAAACGGCATACATGAAGAACATGAAGGAGCCCCCAAAACCTCCATCTCCAAAATGAACCGTCTACGTGATACATGGAGGTGAAGAAGTAAAAGGAGTGGTCTTCAAAACGACCACGAAGTTCACAATTACACACGGAAAGCGGGTTCGTGAAAATCTGGAAGCAGATGATATAACCTTCGATGATGCAGATATCGGCGGAAATGCTTCCTCACAACGATGCTCTGGTAATATCCTTACTTATTCATGACACTAAAGTAAAAAGAGTGTTGATTGATTCAGGTAGTTCAGTCAATATCATTTTGCTAAGAGTCGTGGAAGAAATGCTATTGGGGAATCAAGTAATCCCAAGGGCACGAGCCATATCAAGGTTTTATAACTCTACGGTTATCACAAAAGGAGAAATTGAACTTAGCACCTATGCTGGGGGAGTGATCAAAAGTATCAGGTTCCAAGTCATCGATACTGACATGGCTTATAACATAATTGTGGGAAGGCCACGGATCCACGAAATGAAAGCAATACCCTCCACCTTGCATCAGGTAATTAAATTCCCCTTTGAATGGGGATTCAACAAATGAAAAAAGGTTAAACAAACGAAGAAAAAGAAGCTCGAGTAAGGAAAAGAAGTGAAAACAAAATTTTCACTTACCGTTAGTCTTCACTTTCCAACCATACTTCCCAGAGAAGTACTTCTAAGATCTTTCCTCCAATGGAGCAACCGACAACAGCTTTTCTACCCAATCACGGATACTGGAGACATTCTCAACAGTACCCATGATTGCTGAAAGAAGAAGAAAATAGCTATGGTGTTAATAAAACACTTAAATACAAGAGAAGAAAAATAACAAATGTGAGCTAAAATGTACTCACGTGCGCGATTACACTTCTCGGGGAAGGGAAGATTTTCCTCGCCCACTAAACCAGCAGTGGGCACAACAACGCATCGAAGGTACCAACCTCTATCCTTATCGTCATCAGGGGTTACCAACATTCTTGTGCTCCTAGAAGCCAGAGTGAAAACCCCTTGACGGAATTAGGTAGGATAATAAAGATGAATGAGGTGAGTGAAGGTAAAAGGAACCGAGGCTAAAGAAGCTAAACATCTAAGACACGCGATAACCCGCCACACAAGAGGACCAACTTGTCCTAATCAAATGTTGAAGAAACAAAAAAATTCGATGATGACTGGATCAACAGGAGGTCTAAACCCTAGAGTAAAAGGGTAAGTGTAAATAAAGGAATGCCTCATCTTGTAAGACATTATTCTTTGATTGATATTCGGAATAACAATGGGAAAATCAGACTCCCAAGAATATTCCCTGCGAACAAGGGGAATCAAACCTTCGGTAATAAGAGTGGGATACCTATCAATACTATCAAGGGATAACGACTGATCTACAAGGACCTGACTATCCCTAGTGAAGGTAAACTCGGCAGGAATGATTTCATCAACTCGTGGTTCGTGATGTTCTCTACCCCTGGACAAAGACCTGGAAGCCGTAGCTCTTGGAGAGACTAAAGACCTAGCAGAAGGAGGGGAAACAATCTGGGAAGAAGAAGAGCCTCTCGAAGGAGTAGAGCCTAAACTCCTCAGTTTACCACCCCTCCGACTCCGAGTCGTAGTGGAAGAGGGTGTCAACTCATCAACATTTATGACTCACTTAGATTGGTTTGAAGAAGACATATCTACAAAGGCAAAGAAAAAAGTGTTACAAATAAAGTTTGAAAGTTAGAAGTTTTTCGTGAAAGAAAAGAAAAAGGCGGTATTTATACTCGAAGACAACCGTCAAAAAATGAAAAAAAAAATGATTTGAAGATGTCACTTCGTGACTGATGCAACCGCAAGAAAGCCCTAAAAGACTCTGAACAATTGCAAAACCAACCCAGGAATGCCACGTGGCATAAGAATTAAATGGAAGTGACAAGCGACGCTTACGTACAAGAAAGATGAATGATTCGAGTGAAGCAGCGGCAAAATATTCCCGGTATAAATGAGTATCCACTTACCAAATATTAATTGATAAATATATGAAATGGGGAGACTATCTGTATTGGTAAAAAAGAGCTTCACACGTGTAATAAATCTTGATGACTCAGTAGTCTACGTGGAGCAATGAAGACACGACAGTTGGACATGACTCTATGAAGAGGTATGAGGCAAAGAGGCACGGCAAATCACACCAATGGGTTAATTAGATACGGAAGTCTCAACCTGATTGAGAAGATGAAGAGACATGGTCAAAGTGTATCTAGGTAGAATAAAGGGAAGATTTAGAGATCTTCAAATTAGTGATCACACGTTACACAACATTCACGCAACAGTTACGGTTGATTCATTGTAACGTTACATTAGTGTCATAATTAGTCATTAATGCTCAATCACTGAAAAGGGTACACGTTATATTAGGAAATTCCCTATATAAGGGAGAAAAATATAACACGTAAGGGAGAGAAAAAAAAATATTCGAACTACTATTGCAATACACTTACTTTTTGTGCATCTTACTGTTTTTCATTTACGAGTTTACCTACAATTATTATCCTATTCTTTGGTTATCAGAAACCCGTGTTCTTCTTAAAATAACTTTGGGCAAAGAATCCAATTCTTTGGTTAAACACTTATGTGCCTCCTTCTAGGCAGCCAACCTATAGTGCACTACCAGCTCCTATCAGTGCACCTCCTATTCAGAGCTATTACCTTGGTCAGCCAGCCCGTTTGGGTCTATTTATAGTTTTTACAGGGTTAAAATTGTAATTTATTAATTATTAGGGGTGGGGACTATTTTCTTAAGGGGTAGGCCGAAATGGCCATTTCTGCAAAAAATGACCGTTGCTCAAAGGTCATTTTTGAATTTGACCGTTGACCCATAAATTAAAAAAAAAATCTAATGGTAACCGGGTTGGACCGGGCTAAAAACCTGGCAACGGGTAGCCGGGCTAACTGGGTTCCGGTGCACTGGTTACCAAAAAATGTCCGTCCTAGCTCCCCCCCCCCTCCCGTCCAACCCTCTCCAGCCAGTCTCCACCCTCTACGGTACCCGGGCTGACCCGGGCTGAACTAGGTCGAACCGGGCTGTGAATGGGTCGGGCTAGCCCAACCCGATTAACATGTTTACTATAGGCTACCTACTCTACTATTCTAATCCTCAATTTTCATACCTTCTTATTAAGAGTCATAAATTTCGATAAATCTAACAAATAAAGTTAATTAAATTTTTGATGGAGACTGAAAGTGCTCACTTTTGATAAACTTAAAAAGTCAAAACTGTTTAGAGCATATTTAAGTGACTATTTTCAATCTATTGAGACTATTTTTTTCATCTTACATGAAATTGTATGTTCACAGGCTTAATCAAACAGAGAAATGGTAGGAACTTTGAATTGCAGTAAAGATTAAAAAATTACCCAAATGATGTTCTTGAAATCCCATAGAATATGGGTCTTAAATAAACATAAATGTATGAAGTTTTGCTTTATCAAGCCAAACTTCACTTGCATATGTCTGAAGTTTGTTTGCAAAAGCAATATGTCAAGCTTGAGATAACTTGAGACGCAATTTTTTTTTAACTTTAGCCTCGTATGTCAAACGTAAATTATGAAGTGTGTAGGCTAACAAAAATTTATAAATTACGGTTATTCCTTAAATAAGGGTCCTAAAATTGGCTATCTCTGCACTTGCCCTCGTCCGCAAAGAACTGAAAGTTGTTCATCAGAAAGCCCAAATGAAACTTTTGGAGTTGTAAGCTATTGGGCTCGGCCCATCTCAGTTCAGCCCATTATTCACGAGACACGTAGTACTTTGATTGGCGCGGGTATTATAATAGAACCAAAATTTCCCGCTTTTTCAAATAAGTTCCTCTGTTCTCCTCGGCACAAACAAAATTTCCGAAGCGGATTCTTCACAGATCGATTTGATATTACACATAAATTGCCGGAAAATGCCGACGTGGCAGTTGTACTCCGTCGCCGGGAATGATTTCCAATGGAAAATCTCCGATGAAGAGACTAAAATCGTGGAGCCGAGCTTAGCCCTAGCAGCTCCTCAGCAGCTCCAATCCATGGCCGACCTCTTGCGTCAAGGTACCTACTTCATTATTCTTTTTCCTACATATAAAGAGTAAAGTTTCAATACTTGCGCATTATGTTACATTAATCGATACAGGAAGTTCGAAATTCGCGGGGAGTAGTGATACAAGTTTCACGGCGAATTTTCCAGTTTTTCGTACCGGATCCGGGAAGCCTGTGGCAGTGAAGCAGTCTTCGATATCAAGAGCTCTCTCGATCCTTAATGATAAAAACAATGTGGTCCCGGACACAGGTCTCACATTTCATCCTTCAGGAAAAATAATTTATTATATTGAATTTTTTTTCTTTGCTTTTGGTAAAGTTTCTTCTTTTGAAAAGGTATGCTGCTGGAACTACTTATTCTTAATTTAAGTTTAGAAAGTCTGGTATTTAATTATGCTACAACGTGCTTCAGTACTCTGACATTTGACTTTAAAGTACGATCAGAAGCAGAAGAAATGAGTATACACTGAACCAGAATTTGACCTAAAATGCATAGAAAATTCAGTCTTGCATTATTCAGTGGAATATAATGTTGTAGTTTTGTAACATGTAATTCGAGTTGCTTTAGTTTGTCAATTGTAGAGAGATAGTGGAGTATATGCGTCCATATTTTGAATTTCTTGCTTTTATGGTGGTATGGATATATGCATTATCAAATACATTCAAGTTATTATGCAGGACAAGGGATTGGAAGAGAGAACAGTTTTGCCTTTCAGGAAGCTGCGTTCCAGAAAGGCTCAGGGAAAGCTCTTAATGCTCCAGAATCTTTTTTCCCTTCTGGCTTGGAGAAACAATCTAACACGTCGAACCCAATGTTCCAGAAAGGCTCAGGGAAAGCTCTTAATGCTCCAGAATCTTTTTTCCCTTCTGGCTTGGAGAAACAATCTAACACGTCGAACCCAATGTTCCAGAAAGGCTCAGGGAAAGCTCTTAATGCTCCAGAATCTTTTTTCCCTTCTGGCTTGGAGAAACAATCTAACACGTCGAACTCAATGTTCCAGACAGGCTCTGGTAAAGCAGTTAGTATATCTTCCGCAGGTCTTAATAGGGCCAAGGCGTTGTTGGGCTTGGAAGAAAATGGTGAAACTGCAACATTTCAAGGTTCTGAAAAGAACAATCGATCTTCAGACGAGCGCTTTGGGTTTCGGAGTTCAGTTCCTTCCGTGGCAGTAGAGGGGATTGCTAACACATGGTCTACTAAAGCTTCAGCAGCTTCATTGTCTCCGTTTGATGTTAAACTTAGCTCCTCAGTTTGTGCAGCGGAGGAGGTAGTACCAGATTTTCTGCATTGTGCAGATAAACCTCCTCCGATAAAGTTTCATACTGCTGGTGGTAGATCAATATCAGTTTCTTCTGAGGCATTGAAACGTGCAAGGAGTCTGCTTGGAGATCCAGAGCTGGGATGTCTTGTAGATGAAAAGGATGTGGTTGATCCATTGTTTTCTTTTCCAACAGACCAAAAATCTGTTGATCAGTCCTCCATTAAAGAATTAAACTCAGATACTCCTGTTTCCCTCTTATCAGCAGCAAAAGGCAGTGGCTCGTCAAGCCTTTTTACACCCCCACTTGGATCAACTTTATACCATAAGAAGTCTTCGGTTAAAACAGAGAATCTCGCTCCAACAAGTAACTTGATGAAGGAGTTTGATGCTGTGGCAAAAGAAAGCACGAGTAGGCCGGACCACAGTATTCCTCAGCATGGAGAGGCATTCAACAGGAACTCAGCAGCTGTTGACCTAAGAGAAAATGACATCCCTTCAAAACCTAAACTGCTACAAAGGCCTTCTAGGGGGCCTTTGGTGGATATCTCAAATAACATTGGAGTTGGATCTGCAGATAGAAACCAAAACTTTGGTCAGAAGAGGAAACCTGGAAGGGGAAGTTTTGTTTCTCCATTCAAGAAGCCTCGAATTGCCAAAATTGTCATCCCTCTCAAAAGAAACGATTCCGGTGCTTCTAATGGTAAATTTGATGTTTGTAGATAGACTCCTTATGGTAAATCTTTCTTTGACAAATTTGATATCATTTAACTAGGATTCTCAAATTCAGCACCACAATTACCCTCACAAAAGGGAAAAGTTTCAGTTCGATATCCATTCCACGTTGCACGATTGTATATGAAGGAGTATCTTGGGGATCCCCCATCATTCCAGAGCAAGGTGAGAATGGACTGGAATAATTTCTTTCCTCAATTGATGACTTTGTTTTTGGCAGCTGATACTTGTTATGTTCTGTGGAGATCCAGCTAGAGAATCTGCCAGATGAAGTGAGAAGGATGAATCCAGATATTGCTGAAACTCATGTGTTCAATGATAAATCTTGCTCAGGTTGCATTGGAGTAAAGTCTTTCTGGGAGATGCTGTCTCAATCAGGGGCTTCTATGCAATATGTCTCTAGAGAGTAATTTCTGTACTTCTTTGCCAGAACGTTTTAGAAATCTTGATGGCCGTTAGAATAGCTACAATTATCAGAAGGAACCAATTAGTTTCAAGTGTTACACACAATAAATTTTTAGCTCTTGTAGCAGTATGAGTGATGTTGGTCATGTTACCCATTGGCCTATGCATCTGTGTGTCTGTTGGCTTGTGTCAGACACTACGAAACTGGTTTGGTTACAGCTTTCACATAAAGTTCTGTGTTGAGTCACAGACACTTGTATCTGCTACTTTTTCTTAGATCCATGGATTGATCTCTAGAGCTATAGTCATGGGTGTACTTGTCTATTGGGTTCTCAACATTCTTTTTTTATTTTTTATGTTAATTACGCTGTATGGCTACATCAAAAAGAGGGGGACCCTATGTCCTTACCTCGCAAAACAAGCTGGGGATATAAAAGACTCTCCAGTAATATCTACCGCTATGCTAGTTACAACATTGATATACTCCAGGACGTACAACCTACTCTAGCTTGATCCATATACAAAAAATGCAGCTATGACACAGAGTACCCATGCTAAACTACACTTATACTTCACCAGCATGCTTTTTCCTGCTGTTTGTGCTTGAAGGATATTATTTGAACAAAATCCAGCATAGATAGACCTTTAGCTGCAACAGGTAACTTGTCGAAGGATGAGGTACTCAAATCATCTTTTTCTGTACTCCATTTAGCTAGAGCATCTGCTACATGGTTAGCTTCCCAAATACAGTGGCACACTTCTCAATTCTCCTGATTAATGAGATTTTGTATCTGATTAATGGTGCTCCTCATAGACAATTCTATCGCTTAATATTGTTGTATGTCTATCAAAATTCGTCTGCCTTTTAAATTGTTCTTCAATGTGACCTTCTTACACATTCTTCATCATTCCCATAGGTGGGTTACAAATCACTATAAGTGGATTGTTTGGAAACTTGCATCTTATGAGAGGTGTTATAGTACCAAATTTCCTGGGAAGCTTTTGACAATCTGCAATGTACTTGAAGAATTAAAGTACAGGTATAAATTGAGTCAGTTTTGCATTTTCTCTTGGATTTCAGAGGTACAATAAAAATATCAATTCATCCTTTGGACAGATATGAAAGAGAAGTAAATTATGGTCATCGATCTGCAATTAAGAGAATTCTAGAAGGAGACGTCCCACCTTCTTCTATGATGGTGCTCTGCGTTTCCAAGGTCTATTCAATTTGCAACTCCCCAGTTGGACCTCAATTTTCTTTGTCTAACATGACCGAAAATGGAGCTTGTGCAAAAATTGAACTGACAGATGGGTGGTAAGAAAAATATTAATATCTATCACCATATCATAAGTTGGATTTCACGAACNAATTTTCTTTGTCTAACACGACTGAAGATGGAGCTTGTGCAAAAATTGAACTGACAGATGGGTGGTAAGAAAAATATTAATATCTATCACCATATTATAAGTTGGATTTCATGAATCATGCAGAACTTGTTTGTTTCACAGGTATTCAATTACTGCTGTCTTAGATATACTATTATCCAAGAAGTTGGCTGCTGGAAAGCTGTTTGTTGGCCAAAAGCTTAGGGTACCACATTAAATTAATGGTTGTAGTCTATCCTTTGTGTAAGAGACTATCAGAATTTCATATTGCTTACAGTTTGTCTTGTCATCTAAAGATCTGGGGAGCTCGATTCTGTGGCTGGACAGGTCCTGTTTCACCACTCGAGGTTGTTGCCTTTAGCAGCTTCTAGATATTGGTACTTTCATGGGATTTTCAAGTTTCTATTGTCATTACTAAAGGTCTGCATTAATTTCAGGCGTCAGGAACGACTAGTTTGCTACTGCATATAAATGGGACATATAGAGCTCATTGGGCATCTCGTTTGGGGTTATGTAAGCATTAGTAAATACCAAGAACTTATGACCTGCATTTATATCCTGACAATGCCACTAAAGTATTCTCTTGCCCCTTTTGGCCCGTCGTGCTTCATGTAATTGTTGTTAGGTAAAGGTGGTGCCATTCCATTATCATTTTTGTCAATCAAGGATGGTGGAGGTTCTGTTCCACTTACATTGGTCGGAATTTCAAGGATATATCCTGTTCTCTACAGGGAAAGGTAATTGAAATTTGTTACGGAAGAAAATTAGTTTTGAGTCTGATGAAAATCTATGACATCCAGGTTAAATAATGGGGGTTTCATTGTAAGATCTGAAAGGATGGAAGCTAAAGAGGTGCAGTCTTTTAATCAAAGGTGATACTTGCAAACTTGCTAAAAGATTTCTCTCCATCCTTCACTTGATATCTACATTATGAGTTCATTTTTAGAATTGCATAAATTTTTGTTTTGTAACTGGAAGAAATGAACCACTCTTTCTTTAATCGTAAAAACTAT
This sequence comes from Nicotiana knightiana, assembly GCA_005239525.1. Taxonomy (NCBI): domain Eukaryota; kingdom Viridiplantae; phylum Streptophyta; class Magnoliopsida; order Solanales; family Solanaceae; genus Nicotiana; species Nicotiana knightiana. The sequence goes on along the minus strand of ML374490.1, from coordinate 3,524 downwards.
CACTTAAAGGGGAAAAAAAAACTCAACTGATACAGCCAATCCTTGCCTCTGGATGAGAATTGAAATGAGTTTGGCTCTCTTCCTTGCATCAAGTAAACACTGGCTAGCTTTTGAACAATTTAATAGCTATGCGCTTCCCACTTCTATCTTTATCCCTTCAGACGGGCGATTTGAATTGCATCGTTTATAAACATCCAATATGTCCACAAAATGCATTTCGTCCTGTGACCATTTGCTGCTATCACATGCTTACTTGAATATCTTCTTGTAATAAACTGGCATTCTGACCTTTGTATCTTCCTGCCAACTTCTTGCAATTTGCAGTATTAGCTTCTTGGTCTTTCCTCATCTGAAACCCGTGATACATCAAGAATTGTGCCTCAACTCCTTCATTCTAGGCCGCTGTTGTCTGATGCTACTTTAGTAACATTCATGGCAATAATCTTATTGATCACTCTTAAGTCCACATTTGGTTTATTCAATAAATTAGATTTCGTGGGTGCAACATATATAAAAGTGTCACAGTTGGTTTATCTGTAAACTGATCCTTACTTCCTGCTTCTATTATGTGTGATTTTCATCAAATGCGCGATGGATCACACATCTGTATCAATATATTATATTAGCAATAGTTATCAAGAATTGGATAGCAGATTAGTTTTTAAATGGAAAATGTCAATGGGATTGAGTAATGGTATGTGTCAACTAATTTGACTATAATTTTGGTAACTACAACAGTCGCAAATTGCATGAGAATACCTAAAAATCTTCAGTTGGATATATTTACTACTCAAAACATTTGACCTTTGCTTTAAGATTTGAGTGGTTCAACCATTCTGGTCATAGTTGAATACTGGAATGAGGCATGAAAATGAGGTTAATGGACAATGCGGATAATATCTCTTTTTTTATTAGGCAAAAGATCAAAGAAAATAACTTGCACTGAGCTGAAAAAATAACATCAATTAAATCACTAAATTTTTTGTGCTATTAGAGAAAAATAGAACTGGCAGCGGAGAACAGCTGTTAAATGAATGCAAGAAGGGTGGACATATGAAAGGATTGGACAACTCAATGTGGCTAAATGTTCATTCCCTCCCCTGTGTGCACGGGGGTTAAGCTTAGGTAATTCTTGAATGAGATCTATCATACAACTCTCCAGTTAAAGTTGCTTTAGTAAGCCTTCAATTTTAACAGCGGTCAATTGTCTTCCCTCATCAAATTGATTGACATCCTCTAGCAAACCAGTATCACTCTGTTGAAATGCAGTCAAATCATCTGCTAAATCCAATCTATGGGGAATGAAGATGTTTCTTTAAATGAATTTTGCATAACACACAAATATGTTTGGTTGTATGTATCTGTATGGCTTGTTTGACGGCTAGGTGGTACCGACTGGTGGTTGTGAATGGTGGATTGAGCAGCTGGGTTTGGTTTGAATTATTAGTCTGGTGGGTTGAAAATAAAGAATGAGGAGAAGTGGCAGTAAACAAAAGTACAAATGTAAAGTTTGCTCAATACCCAAAAGCTTGATCCAGCTCTAGTTAAGAGAAGCTGGTGCTAGCCTTTTCTTCTGAAACATAGTGCAAGCGCTTGAGCTGATTTTGCAAATTATGATGGAAAAATGTCTTCATAAAGCTTAACAAGTTTCTGTAACATAATCAAGCTTGTGAGTTTTTGAATAAAGAAGCCAAAAGGTTCTGCTTGCTATGTCATTGTTTTCACTGTCAGTTTTTTTCCTCTTTTATATTAAGAAACTGACATTCTAGGATGGAGATCCTTTCTATCATGCCTATCTCTTGGATTTGTTGTATTTTCCAATACAAGTCCCACTTTCATGCAATGCTCTTTAAATACTACTTGATGTGTTTTATCTATGAATATATGTGATATTTATTGATAAGACATATATTTGTGAATTGTCAATCTAGACGCTGTAGAATTGTGGAGGGAATAACCTCAGAATCTCAAAGGGCAAAGGGAGATGCGTACATTGGAAGTGACCATGAAAGTGAAGAAGGGGCAAGAATTTTGAAGATACTAGAGAGAGCTGCAGAACCAGAACTTCTGATGGCAGAGATGTCTAAAGAGCAGTTGAATGCATTTGCATCCTATCAAGCAAAGTTGGAGGTATGTTCTTTTATACTTGCTTTACTATAGGAGGTTAGTCATGATTCCTTTTCGTCATTTTCAGGTATCGAGGCAGTCTGACCTGCAGAAATCTCTTGAAAAAGCTTTGCAAGTTGCTGGACTTGCTGAAAGAGACGTCACTCCTTTTATGCGAGTTAGAGTTGTTGGATTGACTAGCAAAAGTACTACATCGAAGTGCTGCCCACAGGATGGCTTAATTACAATTTGGAATCCAACTGAGAAACAGGTAGTGATGTGCTTTAATATCCTCTTGGTTATCTGATTTTGCTCTGAATTTTTTTCTTTAATCTTATATCCCCTCATTTTTGCTAATATATTTCTCAATTCTGTACTACTTCCATCTCTAACTGATTGTTTTATAGCAATCCGAGCTTGCAGAGGGTCAAGCTTTTGCTGTTACAGGGCTTACACCGATAAGCTCAGACTCGAGCACCCTTTATTTGCAAGCAAAAGGGTCCACAGCCAAATGGCGGCCTTTGTCTCCTATGGCAATTGAGGGTTTTGAGTAAGTATATGCTGTTTTCGTGCCTTTACTGCACGAACTTATATCTGATACCAGTTCCTGCAGGCCCTTTTTTTGTCCTCGCCGATCAGTTCCATTGAGTAAATTGGGTGAAGTTCCTATGTACAGGTTGGTTCTGGTGGTAAAATCTTGGAATCAACACTTGTGCTCCTGAAGCGAAAAACTTCTTTATTCACTTATTGTGTTTCTTGGGTTCATTCAGGGAGTTTGATATCGCTGCAGTGGTTGTTTTTGTGGGGCAGCTGTATACAGAAGCTCATCAAAGTAAGCAGTGGGTATTTGTTGCTGATGGATCCACATCTACGTTGGATTCCGATGATGAATCAGAAACCTTGATGGCCACTAGCTTCACCTCACCATGCATAGAAACTGATTCATTTGCACCAATAAACTCTAACCTTGTAGGGTCTGTGGTGAGTAAGGAGTAAACTACTTGCGGTACATGATTTTCCTCATGGCCACCAGTACTGAACCTCTGATTTTCTGGAAGCAACTTATTGCGTATTTATCATCCTTTTTCGTCTAATGACAATTAGATATAAGACATTCAGAAAATCCTCTTTTATACAGTATATGGTGGTATACCATTAACTTCAACTCTAACGGTTCTGTTGCTTAATGGCATCTGGGCCTGTGTTTTTACTACTACAACCTTTATAAACAGGCAACTTTTCTCTTATGGTCTTTGCATGTATCCATGCAGAACATTATGTCATTGATGTACTACACAGTATTCCTGATTAATGAATTTAAAGGGTTATGCTGTAGAGTAAAACTCAAGTGTTGCAGTCTATGGTGTTTCTCTAATTTGTATCCAGTATCCACAGCTGAAACAATGAAGTTTTTGCAG
>ML374487.1:118296-174168 GCA_005239525.1 Nicotiana knightiana | reverse complement strand
TCCTATATTACTTGTCGACCACGTACACTTGCGTGTGCATTGGGAAATCAACCAACAATGATGGGGCTAAAGAAAAAATCCAGAATTTGTCTGCTTGGAAGACTCATACATACCCTTTGACTATCTGTATGAGAGGTATGGTCATAGCTAGTCTTACCGCACTTATTAGGAATAGTTCGACCTTACTTCTCTGGGTCACATTCACCGCCGAATATTCATCTTTATAGTATGCTTCTTGGGTCTGATGGTGTTCCCAACAATGAAAGAAAGAATCTACACCATGTTGGCTATGGTTACCAAGACTCTGATGGAAGGGGTTGACAAGCAGGACTTCAGTATCGTGCCAATGATCATTTTTACCGAGCCTTGGAAAAGTGTGCAAAACATTTTGATCTGTTACTCCAGTTGTGGCTCACTGAGAATTTGCAAAAGGGCGACTACCGTCAGGACATCTATAGGAGAGTTTGGGATGATAATATTGCTTTCCATCATCCAAAGCGTCTGACATACATCCCCGACATGTTTGCTTAGCCAGAAAATTCCAATGGATGGGCCGAGCTGCTAGGGAGCTTGACTGAGGATCAGATTTAGTGGATGTTTGAGTAGTTCCCAACCGACGAGTTCATCATCCGAACTAGAGACACCCCGTTTCTGTTATTGATTGGTCTAAGAGGGACGTATGCTTACGTCCCTATCCGATTCATGAGGCAGGCCGGAAGGAAGCAAGTGGTACTAAGGGTCGAAAAGATGAGTCATCTCAGGGCATATTTCCAAAACGACTGCACCCCTCATAAGTGCCAAGCTCAGCATTTGTTGCACTGCAAGGTTCGGTTAGAAAAGGATACTATTGAACCCGACAGGTATCATGCTGGTTACTCTCCTTATTATTTGGGATGGTTGGAAGATAACTGGGGTGGAAGTATCGAGCCAGGTTTTGCTCAAGGCCACAGGGTCATAGATGAGAAGGTCGAGGCAACGACTAGACTCAACCAGTTGCGCAAGAGGCTCCATGATTCTGAAGAAGATCATCACAAAATACACGAGGCCAATAAAAAGATGATAGAGGAATGGAAAGACATGGCCATCACCTCCACCCAGAGGCTAGCACACTTGGAGCGAGGCATAGTCGACTTAGAGGAGAAGTTCATTAGGAGGATTGAGACCTGTCAGAAGACCGAGGGAGGCGAAAGAGGAATTCTAGCCAGGACCTACTTGCTGCTGGGACTCCACGAGATGGGGACGCTGATCAAGGCAAGCAGAGATGCCGAGTCTGGGGAAGGTCCTTCTGGGACCAAGTAGTTAGGATTGTCTTTACTTTGCCTTCTGATTTAATAATGCTCCTGGCCATTAGTGACATTTTATATTTTTCGCATTTTTAGAGTCGTGTAGGATTTGTCTATTTTATTATCAATAAAATGAGGCATTTAGCATTTTAATTCTCCAAATCAACTTGTCGCTAGGCCTACCTCAGGAACAAAGAGGTCCCAAACTTAGGACGCGCTTTACATTCCGCCTTATGTGTTTAAATACTGCAATATTTTTTATGATCCTCACTAACTTCATTACTTTTTTTTTCTTTATTTATTATTCCCTTCTCCAAAGGTTGGTTCGTACATTCTGGCATCATCCGCCTACCGCACAAGATCAAAGGGCCCTCCTCTTTCTCCTCCTTTTAGTCCTCCCAAAGGGAATATCAAGGGTAAAACTAAAATGGCAGAGGCAAGCGGCGTTAGGAAAGACCACAGGGATGAACAGGTTGAGATCATTGATGGTCGGGGTATTCAGGTTCTGCAAGAGGGTATGTCTCCTCTGGAGAAGAAGCTGCTGAAGTTCCAAGAGGAACTTCACCAAGTCAAGAATTTGGCTCACCTATCACTTTCCCTCAAACTTCCGGATGCCCACTTCCTAAATGCTCCAAACCCCACTTTACCACAAAACACCCTAAATAACTGAATCACCCCAAAGACCCAATCCCGCCAGCACAATGCAATGCATGTCATCATAACACTCCACCTCTCCGGGAACAAACAAAAGACCACTTCCAAGCTTACAATAACCCCATTTGTGTGGAAACCGTAGCTCATTCCACACCACATACCCCTGAGTCTGACAAGAAGGATAGGCTCATCAGGAATTTGGCCCAGTAACTCAAGAAGTTGACCAATCGAGTTCAGGGCGTCGAAGGAGTTAGAGGGTTTGAAGGGCTGAACAATGAAGATCTTTGCATAAAGACTGATGTCAAACTACCGGAGGGGTACAAACCTCCTAAGTTCGAGATGTTTGATGGTACTGGTGATCCAAGAGTCCACTTGAGAACTTACTGTGGCAAATTGGTTGGCGTGGGAAAAGATGAAAGAAACCGCATGAAACTCTTCATGAGGAGTTTGAAAGGAGATGCACTATCCTGGTACATCGGCCAGATCCAAAGAAATGGACTAATTGGGTGAGCATGGCAACAGAATTCATGGATCGATTCAGGTTCAACACGGAGAATGCTCCGGATATAGTCTACATCTAGAATTTTAAAAATAAGCCAACGGAAACCTTTCGCAAGTATGCTACTCGTTGGAGGTCAGAAGCTGCCAAGGTTAGGCTAGCTTTAGAAGAGGAACAAATGAAGAAGTTCTTTCTACGAGCTCAGGATCCCCAGTATTACGAACGGCTGAGGATGGTCGAAGGTCACAAGCTCTTTGACATCATCAAATTAGGAGAGCGAATAGAAGAAGGCATCAAAAGAGGTATGGCCAACTTTGAAGCTTTACAAGCTACTAATAAAGCTCTATAGTCTGGTGGTGTGTCCAGAAAGAAGGATGTGGGAGCTGTGATGGTTGCACAACAAGCTAAGTCCCCGCCCAAATACCAAGTATATCCAACACCCTCATTCACATACCAAATAGCTCCAAATCACCAAGCACCCTCACCCACATATCAAGCTCCACCACCCACATATCAGCCTACCTCACCCAGATACTCCGAGCCAGCTCCCCTTTATAATGCCTACAATTCCCAGCCTTCCCACTACCGATCACCACCTACCCACCAAAACTTCCCAAGACCTCACCCTAACATCGACCGTCACCCTCCAAAACAGTATACTGCCATCACCGAGCCCATTTATCAACTATATGAAAGACTCAAAACCGCCGGCTACGTCACACCCATTCCTGTTGCCACCCCTGAGAACCCTTCTCAGTGGATCAACCCAAACAAATCATGTGCCTACCACACCGGCATGAAGGGACACACCATCGAGGAATGTCGTTCCTTGAAAGACAAGATACAAACCTTCATAGAGAACAAGATCATTGTAGCCAAGGACCCTACTTCTAATGTTCGCAATAATCCGCTGCCAGACCATAAATGTGGTGTCCATATGATTGAAGTAGATGATGATTGGGATCATGAGGGATCAATTGGGCTGATTGTGGAGGGTGATATGAAGAATCCCGCAATTGCTCTCAACCCAATTGTGGTTCAGATGTAGCCTTCCGAGATACTGAGGTAGACATGTCCATGCCACTCGAGTTTGAATCGAGACCGCCCGCAAAGGAAAGGCCCCAGTGCCGATTGAAGTTGAGTTTGTACGGCCACTCGAAGTAGCAGTCCGGCTGCTTATAACATATAATCTGGCGGGAATGAGGATGACCACGCCTATTCCAGTAGCAATGTCAACAACGGCACCCTTTTACTCAAACGCCATCCCATGGGACTACACAGCTGAAGCCGGAAGAAGGGGTAAGAGCAGGTTTGAGGAAGCCAATACTGCACAGGGCATGACCAGATATGGCAGAGTTTATACCCCTGAACATTTGGCTGAATATAGCAAGCAGGCCGCCGACCGTTCTCCAACCATTGAGACAGGTTCAGACAATAATTTATGAAAGATCCAAGTCAAAGAGTACTCAATCCTCGACCAGTTGAACAAGACACCAGCCCAGATATCTATCCTTTCTCTATTACAGAATTCCGAGACGCATAGAAGCGCCTTGCTGAGAGAGCTGAGTGAGGCATACGTACCAGATAATATCACTAGCGGGGAGATAGTTAACATGGTGGGCCAGGTTCTGTAAAACCACAAGATTACTTTCTATGAAGACGAATTGCCGCCCGAGGGGTTAGGGCATAATATAGCACTACATATCACTGTGCAATGTGAGGACCACTTCATTACAAGGATCTTAACTGATGGGGGTTCCAGCCTCAACATTTGTCCGCTGATCACACTGAAGAAATTGGGCAAAAGTCTGCATGATATAAAATAAGGAGATATCAATGTAAAGGCCTTCGATGGTTCGCAGACGTCCAGTATGGGAGAAATCACCTTGTGCTTACAGCTGGGACTAACCTGGTTCGATGTAGACCTCCAGGTGATAGACGTGCCCGCATCCTACAACTTGTTGTTAGGGCGACCTTGGATACATGCCGCTGGGGCTGTGGCATAAACCCTACATCAAGCGCTGAAGTTTGAATGGAATCATCAAGAGGTAGTCATTCATGGCGACGGTAGCAACCATATCTACATTCGCCAAACTTTTTTGGTCACTGAGGGAAGAAGGAAGCTGCGTGGACAAATCTACCACAACATTGAATGAGTCAATGCCATTGATAAGGATAAATGGTGGGAAAGTAAGATCGAGAGCATCTTGAACTGGAAAGGATACGAGCCAGGCAAAGGGCTCGGTAAAAATCTCCAAGGAATAACAAAGCCAATAACACTCAAGAAGCACGGTACCTCTTTCGGTCTAGGGTATGAGTACACTTGGGAGGAATTCAAGGACCGGTCGCCACCATGGCGCAATCCCTAATACTTATTAGAGAAGCAAATACCTCACTTAGAACAAACTTTCCAGCCAACTGATATCATCTACAGTACGGATGAAGAGGAAGCATTAGCGGCAATGAGAAATTTATTTTTTGACGATGAGGACATGGACTGCTGTGTCATTCTTGAAGAGGGAAGGGAGGAAGGCCCTTCCATACAGATCGTGAGCAGAGGATCATATCTCAAGAATTGGTCTGTTACAACGACCAAAGCCCGTCGAGCCTTCCATATAGCTTATTTATTTTAAAAAAATTTCTTCCTTTTCGTATTTTTAATTTCTGCAAGAAAGAGCTCCTATGTTCAAATGATTATTCAATTTATGAAAGAATTTGATGTTTCTCTATAAATAAAATATTTACATGCTATTGTTTTCCTCCCCATTACTTTATTTACAAAGCATTACTATTACTTATCTTGATGAACCGACAACTGTGACATGCAACGAGGCAACGCAACAAATGGATTCTGATTCAGACGAGGATGATATACCTAAGGATATTGTGAAAGAGGTCGAGAACTTTGAGAGTATACCTAAGTCTAACCTGGACGAGACCGAGGTTATCAACCTGGGAAACGCAGAGAACGTCAAAGAAGCACGCATCAGCGTTCATCTGTCGCCATTAGAAAAGGAGGAATATACAGAGTTTTTAAGAGAATATGAGGAGATATTTGCCTGGTCGTATGATGCTATGACTGGACTCAGTACATATATTGTGGCCCACAAGTTTCCAACCGATCCGACATGCCCACTAGTGAAGCAAAAGCTCAGGAAGATCAAACCAGAGATGAGCTTGAAAAACAAAGAAGAGGTCACTAAGCAGATCGACGCCAAGGTTCTCCTGGTGGTTGAATACTCGACATGGTTAGCCAACATCGTGCCTATTCCAAAGAAAGATGGGAAGGTTACAGTCTGTGTCGAGTACCAGGATCTCAACCGGGCCAGTCGAAACGATGACTTTCCTTTGCCAAATATACACATCCTGATTGACAACTGCGCCAGGCATGAGCTGCAGTCCTTTGTAGATCGTTTCGCTGGCTACCATCAGATTTGGATGGACGAGGAAGATGCTGAGAAAACGGCTTCGTTACGCCCTGGGGAGTGTATTGTTACAAGATGATGCCATTCGGTCTGAAGAATGCAGGTGCCACCTACATGAGGGCCATAACTACTATATTCCATGATATGATTCACAAGGAGATCGAGGTATATGTGGACGACGTCATCATCAAATCAAGGAAAGCCACTGATCGTATGGAAGATCTAAGGAAGTTCTTCAATAGGTTGAGGAAGTACAATTTGAAACTTAACCCTGCAAAGTGTGAATTCGGGGTTCCTGCTGGCAAGTTACGAGGGTTCATTGTCAGTCAGCGAGGAATAAAACTGGATCCATCAAAGGTCAAAAACATCCAAGAATTGCCGCCGCCAAAGAACAAGAAGGATGTCATGAGTTTCCTGGGGAGGCTCAATTACATCAACCGGTTAATTGCCTAGTCTACCGTCATTTGTGAACCAATTTTCAAGATGCTGAAAAAGGATGCTGCAACCAAATGGACCGATGATTGTCAAAAGGCCATCGATAGAATCAAGGAGTACCTCTCAACACCACCAGTCCTGGTACCGCCCGAGCCAGGTAGACCTTTGTTACTATACCTTGTTGTGTTAGATGGAGCTTTCGGTTGCGTTCTTGGGCAAAATGACGAAATAGGAAGTAAAGAGCAGGTCATTTACTATCTTAGCATGAAATTCACTCCATATGAAGCCCGGTACACTTTATTAGAATGCACTTGTTGGACAGGCATTAGCGGATCATCTCGCTGAAAATCATGTGGAGGGGAAATACAAACCATTAAAAATGTATTTTCCCGATGAAGAAGTGTCATTCGTAGGAGAGGACATTGTAGAACCCTACGATATTTGGAGGATGTTCTTCGATGGGGCCATAAACTTCAAGGGTGTAGGTATTGGGGCGGTCTTAATACCAGAAACCGGCCAGCACTATCCAGTATCCGCCAAATTCAAGTTCTCCTGCACCAACAACATAACTGAATATGAGGCCTGCATCTTGGGGCTCAATTTTTCCATCGACATGAACGTTCAGGAGTTACTTGTGATTGATGATTCAGATCTATTGATACACCAAGTACAAGGAGAATGGGCGACCAAGAATTCCAAGATACTGCCATATCTACATCGTGTATAGGAGTTGAGAAAGAGGTTCACAAAGATAGAGTTCCGGCACGTCCCTAGAATGCAGAATGAGTTCGTCGATGCATTGGCTACCTTGTCATCTATGATCCAGCATCCAGACGAGAATTTCATCGATCCCATCCCAGTGAGAATCCACAATCAGCTGGCCTACTGCGCCCATGTTGAAGAAGAAGCAAATGGAAAACCTTGGTTTCATGATATCAAGGAGTACTTGGCAAAGGGAGAATCTCCAGAACTTGCAAACGCTACTCAGAAACGCATGCTTCGAAGGTTGTCAAACAATTTCTTTCACAGCGGAGGAATCCTGTATAGGAGGACCCCTAATTTGGGTTTACTAAGGTGTATCGAATAAAAAAAAGCAACAAAACTACTGGAGGAGATACATGTTGGTACATGCGGTCCTCATATTAACGGGGTTGTTCTAGCAAAGAAGATACTTCGGGTCGGTTATTTCTGGATGACCATGGAAACAGATTTTATCCAGTATGTCCAGAAGTGCCACCGTTGTCAGATACATGGGGATATGATAAAGGTACCCCCGAGTGAGCTTAATGCGACAAGTTCATCATTGTCGTTCGCCGCCTGGGGCATGGATGTTTTCAGACCAGCCGAGCCTGCCGCCTCCAATAGAAACAGGTTTATTCTAGTTGCCATTTATTACTTTACCAAATGGGTCGAAGCAGCCTCTTACAAAGCAGTTACTAAGAAAGTCATGGCCAATTTTGTCCGCGACCGAATAATTTGTCGATTCGGAGTTCCAGAGTCAATCATAACCGATAATGGTTCCAACCTCAACAGTGACCTGATGAGAACCTTCAAGGTCAAACATAAGAATTCCACAGCATAGAGGCCTCAGATGAATGGATCCGTTGAGGTTTCCAACAAGAATATCAAGAAGATATTGAGAAAGATGATAAAGAAGCACAAGCAATGGCATGAGAAGCTCTCATTCGCCTTACTGGGAGATCGCACCACAGCCCTAACATCAACTGGGGCAACTCCTTACATGTTGGTTTATGGTACAGAAGCCGTTATTCCTGTCGAGGTCAAAATTCCATCCCTGAGAATCATACAAGAAGCCGAACTCAGCGATGCAGAGTGGGTACGAAGCCGTTATGAGAAATTGGCCCTCATAGACAGAAAAAGAATGAACATAGTTTGTCATGGTAAACTATATCAGAACAGAATGACCAGAGCCTTCAACAAGAAAGTTAGGCCGAGACGATTCACACCGGGGCAGTTGGTGTTAAAGAAGATCCTTCCTCACCAAGATGAAGCAAAAGGGAAATTCTCTCCCAATTGGCAAGGCCCATACATGGTTTACCGAGTTTTGACAGGAGGAGTTATCATACTTGCAGAAATGGATGGAGAAATCTGGCCAAAGCCAATCAACTCAAATGCAGTCAAACACTACTATGTGTAACTTTTATGCTTTTCTCAAATGATGTAAATTGAACTACGCCTGACCTGATTCCCGTTTAAGAGGGGATACGGAGGCAGCCCTATTAGTTCGGTCACATTTTAATAAAATTTCATTTCCCCCACGAATGGAAATTGGGGCAGAATTTTAAGGAGGGACCTCAAAATTCCAAAGAAAATGCAGCCAGGCACCGCACAAGCAACAGCCAGAAGCATTCACCCACCAAGCTAGGGCAGAATTTTGAGGAGGACCCTCAAAATTCCATAGCAAGAGAGGTCGTAATGCCTTGAACCGCGTGGTGGTCGTCGGTTCATTAAAATTTATTATTACATTAAATTATATGTTATATTTTTATAAAACCATGCATATTTTCTTTCTCAAAATGATAGCAATGTTACCACTGTGATATGAACAACAAAGTCTGCGTTGTCAAGAAGACAGGCCGAGCCGAGACAATGGGAATGCGAACTAACCGTCCCCTTTATAGAACTCACAATTTTTCTTTGGATGCAGGCACCAAGACGGCGAAAGCCGAGAACACATTAATATCTTCACAAAATGAATATTTCATAAGGACACGCTCTCAAACTCGTCGCACATGCCGACGCTCTCAGAGTTAAATCTGTATTTCACTCTTTAAAACGAATAATCAGTATTATGAACGCGTAGACAAACTTTAGGCCTAATATTCATTAAAACCAAAATTGGTCGTTCTATGTCTGGCTTGTGTTAAAAGTGATCTTTAGAATTAATCAATACTTATAACTTTGTTGTTTGTCATTGTTTTCACTCCTGCTTTACCTAACAACTAATGGATTTTCCAAACAATCATTCTTCCTACCAAATCATTATGTTCGAATCATTGCTCTGTTTTTTTAGAACTACTGGTTTTCTGAAATAGCTTACTTATTCTCCTTTTCACTAAAGTTTTTTCCTTAAACTGCAGATTGCTACTCTGCTTCAAACTGCTTAATCTTTTAAAGTCACTTCCTCTTTTGGATCACTCTGTTATTTTAAGATCATGCTTTACTGATTTCTCTAAAGCTTCCTATTTACTTTTTACTAGGGACTTCACTAAACTGTTGTGCATTTTTAATTCCTGCTCCAGTCTTTAAATCACTGGAATTTTAAAAATCAATCATTCTCTTCTCAATACTATTTAGTCCTTTTAAACTCCCTGCTTTATTATTGAGTTTAAAAAAAACCCCAAAACTTCTGAAACCTACTATTTTCCAAACTCTTGAATCCCTGTTTTAAATCCTGATTTTGAGACATTCTTTGTGTTTGAGACGTGCTATTTACATGCCTTACTTGCGGAGGGGTACTTGAGCCATATGTTTGTTATGTGTATCCCATATGTGTAAGTCCTAATTGTTTTCTACTTGTCGCTTAGAATTTTATCCTTTAAACCTAGGGGTTCAACGTAGTACTCACCTTGTAGGATTTAGTAGTCCTAAACACCCCCGGGACATATAGGACGGGACGGGTAATAGCACGCAATAAGCTTTCGTGACCAGCACGCGCTTCTTTATATAACCTCTACGGGGTGGGAAGGGTAGAATACATATATGATGACCGGTGCGCTAATAGCACGTGTATACCCTCTTCGAGGAGTGATTACCGGGTATTACATTGATGTGATCCGTATTATTTTAAACCTAGGACAATTCTTTTTCAAATGTCTTACTCTAATATTTTCCCAAAACCTTTAATATTTTCGTACTTGTTTGAAATCCCCTCTTATATGAACCTTACTATTTGTTTACTGTCCAAATTCACAAAGCTTCTTGGCCGGGACCCGCAGTTGTGGATCTTGAGGGGTGCCTAACACCTTTCCCTTAGGATAACTTCAAGCCCTTACCCAATCTCTGGTAATGCAAACTAGTTCATGAGTTATCTACTCTAGGTGCCCTAACGCACCACAGAAAAATCATTAGGTGGCGACTCTTCCTTAAACCTCTTCCTTTAAGGAGTTGTCCAGAATGTCATGAACCTGATCTCTTCGCAACTGACTCGTGCGAGGAAAAAAGGGGGCGCGGCATTATAGGCAAGGAAGGACATCAAAAGGAAGTACTACAATGGAAGACTAGCCGATGAAATAAGAAAGAAGGCTTCAACCTACAGATAGAAACTCGAAGTAAAAATTGTTATGCAAAAACAGTCTCACTACAAAAATTGTACGCACTCCAAAATAAAGTGGCACCTACCGTGGCCAATAAACGGGGAGAAAAATTGAAGGTAATATCCGAGACCATATGAGTTGCACAAAAAAAAATTCCCAGAATGCCTGGGAACTAGGATAAGTTAAGTATGCATACAAGAAGGGGGAAGAAAGACCAAATAAATATATATATATATATATATAATTGTGTACGTTTAAAGAAATCTAAGAAGGAACGAAAGCAATTATTCGATCAAATATCCTAAGTTGGTGACCTTATGAACACACTTAATTGTCACGACCCATTTTCGGAGTCGTTATGGCGCCTGTTGTGGAACCAGGCAAGCAACCCATTTTATCTAACTAAATACAATTCCCATAAAAAGCCTTTTTTAAAAAAATTCTGAAATCAATAACAATAATAATAAATCCAGTATTTTTGGAAAAACAGCTTAATAAATTTAACAGACCAAATCCTACAAATCTCGGATCCAGTGTCACACAGTCATGAGATGCTAATACTTAATAAAAATCAAAAAGAAATGACTAACATAATTTGAAATTAAATACGACAGGTAGAAAGGAAAGAGAAGACGAAATCACGGTCGCCAGCTGCTACCTCGTCAACTCTGATTAAACTGATGCGCTCCCTGACCCGAGATGAACTCCTCTGTACCTGGATCTGCACACAAGGTGGAGGGGTAATGTGACTACACCAACTGAGTAGTAACGAAACCAAAACACGGGTTGAGTGGTAGTGACGGACTAAACCTCCGACAATTCAAACAAGAGTATATAATTTGGACATGATAGTAATATATCAGGAAATAAATACGATGTATCAAAATATGTTTGTAACTCTGCATACTAGCATGAATGCATATATAATCATGAATGATGTGTACTAATTAATCAAGCTCTCATAAGGTGGTCCACTCAGTACTTGAAATACGGCCTTCAGACCACGGAAGTCCATCCCGGATATTACATAAATACAAGAGACACAGTCACTAAGTACTGAGGAAAAAGGCTGATCCAGCCCCCACGGAGAAATCCATATCCGGAACATAATAACCATGGATAAATCCATCTCCAGAACATAATAACCACGGAGAAATCCATCTCCGGAATATCTGTGCGCTCACTGGGGTGTATAGACTCTGGAGGGTCTCCTTTTAGCCCAAGAGCTATATCAAGCCAACGAAGACATGATTTCAGGATCGCTGCGGTGTGCAGTCCGACCTCATAACTGTCTCAAACCAGGCTCTAAGCCTCACTCAATCAGTACCCTCCAGTCTCACGTAGAATGCTCTAACATACGCAATGCATCCCAAACCATTGATGATATAAACTAGCAACTTACGAGACTAAGGCATGAAACATATACTATAACAGGACTGAGTACATGAAAGCAATAATAACAGATAGAGACAACAATAATAGACCATTCCGGTCTAAACACATCGGCGTGAAGCCTTAACATTTATACTTAGCATGATTTCTATTTCGTTCCAGGTAATTACTACCTTCACAGTACGATATCAATGTAGGATAACCAATTGACAATGTCATGGGATAAGCCAGGCTACAATATTCAGTAAACGCCCGCATGCACGTCATTTGGCAAGTGCGTCACCTTAATTAACAACAATTATCAAATAGTTTGGGGTTTCAAACCGTCCGTTTCGAGTTTGGAAGCGTTACTTACCTCAAAACCGGCTAACACACTAGTTTGCGGTGCCCTTGCCTCTAAATTCAGCCTCCGAGTGCTCCAAATCTACCAAGTTCAGATTTTTATCATCAATATATGCTTAAGGAACGATTTCCAATTTAAAATATCAAAATTCACCCAAAAACCCGAAATTGGTCAAAACCCGACCCCCTAGCCCGCGTCTGGAAACTCAGAAATGTTTACAGAAATGTGTTCTTCATTCTCCCACGATTTCGTACATATAAAGAACACAAAAATCGGAGTCCGTTTGACCCCTCAAATCGACCCCTAAAGGTCTCTAATTCTCAAGCCCCAAAATCCCATTCTCTTCTCAAGAAATTCGAAATTTAAAGTGGAATTGAAGATTAGAATCATGGAAATTGACCTATAATGGTTAGGAATCACTTACCCAAAACACCCAGGTGAAAAAGTCTTCTAAAATCTCCTCTCCCGAGCTCCATAATTCGAAAATGGTGAAACAGAACTTAAACCCTCGGAATTGGGTTTTTAATAGACTGCCCAGGTAATGTTCTATGCGTTCGTGGAGGGCCACCGCGAACGCGAAGAGTAAAATTTGATGGGCCCAGGAAATGGCCCAAGCGAACGTGGTGTGGACCCTGCAAACGTGAAGAAAAGCCCCCTAACACTACGCGAACACGGTGCCTGACCTGCGAACGCGAAGGGCAATGACCCCAGACCCCTGTGACCCCAGCTCGACCCTATGCGAACGCATCCTGCTGACCGCGAACGCGAACAGCAAAATCTCCTAAAGCCAAAATAACCCTATGCGAACGCGTTCTACTCATCGTGAATGCGAAGATCAAAATTGCCCGAAGCCGAAATAAGCCTATGCGTTCGCGGTCACCTCCTAGCAAACGCATAAGAGGAAACTGGCTGCAGCAAAATCTGATCCCCTCATAAGTCCAAAACTAACTAGTTGCGCATTCGAAACATACCCGAGGCCTCCGGGACCTCAACCAAACTTACCAACTGACCTAAATACCTTATTCGAACTTGGTCGAGTCTTAAAAACACGTCCCATAACATCAAAATCATCAAAATTTCATGGATTCAAGCTTCAGAACTTTGAAATTTGTAAAATCCACCAATGATGCCGAAACCATCCAAAACCACTCTGATTAACCTGAAATTTTGCAGAAACTTCCAAAATGGCATTGCGAACCTGTTCCAACTGTCGGATCTCCATTCCAACCCCCGATAGCCTATTTTTCACTGCCGACCAGAAATCGCCAAAAACGAACTTTCGCCAATTCAAGCCTAATTCTACACCGCACATCACAAAAATATTCCGAAAACACTCCTAAGTCCCAAATCACATCACAAATCTATCCGAGCCATAAAATCCGCATTCCGCGGTCGTTTACCAATAAGTCAACTCTTAGTTGACTTTTCCCATTATAAGGTTATCTTTAAAGACTAAGTTACTGAATTCTCATATAACCATTCCGATTTCAAGCCTATCAACTCTAACACATCAATAATAGAATAATCAATTTATAACAAGTCGATAAAAGTAATTTAAATGCAGGTTTTTACGTAACGACAGACCGTGTCATTACATTCTCCCATCTCTTACACAAACGTTCGTCCTCGAACGGGTCCAGAAACATATATGGAGTCTCAAACAAGTGAGGATATTTTCTCTGCATCTCTCGCTCGGTCTCCCAAGTAGCCTCCTTCACTGGGTGACCTCTCCAATGGACCTTTACTGAAGCTATCTCCTTTGACCTCAACTTTCTGACCTCGCGAGCCAAAATAGGCATTGGCTCTACCTCATAAGACATATCATCCTCAAGCTGAACTGTGCTGAAGTCTAACACATGAGACAGGTCACCAACATATTTTCTGAGCATCGACACATGGAATACCAGATGAACACTCGATAGACTGGGGGCAAGGCAAGTCTATAAGCCACATCTCCAACCTTTTGAAGCACCTAAAAGGGACCATTAAACTGCGGGCTTAGCTTTCCTCTCTTTCCCAACCTCATAACACCCTTCATGGGTGATACCTTCAGCAATACCTTATCCCCTTCCATAAAAGATACATCCCGAACCTTCCGGTCCGCATAACTCTTTTGTCTAGACTGCGCCGTGCGAAGTCGCTCCTGAATTAACTTCACCTTATCCAACGCATCCTGAACCAAATCTGTGCCCAATAACTTGGCCTCCCTAGGCTCGAACCAACCAACCGCCGATCTACACCTCCCACCATATAAAGCCACATACGGGGCCATCTGAATACTGGACTAGTTGTTGTTATTATATGAAAACTCCGCTAATGGCAAAAACTGATCCCAAGAACCACAAAAATCAATCACACAAGCACGTAACATGTCCTGTAGAATCTGAATAGTCCTTTCCGACTGCCCGTCCGTCTAAGGATGAAATGTAGTGCTCAACTCTACCTCAGTACCCATACCTCTCTACGGCCCTCCAAAATTGAGATGTGAATAGAGTACCCCTGTCAGAAATAATAAAAACCGGAACACCATGCAACCGGAAAATTTCCTTAATGTAAATACCAGCTAACCCCTCTGAAGTATAAGAAGTGCTGACAGGAATGAAGTGCGCGGACTTGGTCAATATATCCACAATGACCCAAATAGCATCAAAACTCTTCGAAGTTTGTGGAAGCCCAACTACAAAATCCATGGTGATCCGCTCCCACTTCCACTCTGGTATATCTAACCTCTAAAGTAATCCACCTGGTCTCTGGTGCTCATATTTTACCTGTTGGCAGTTGAGACACCGTGCTACATACTCAACAATATCTCTCTTCATCCGCCTCCACCAATATTGCTACCTCAGATCCTGGTACATCTTCGCGACACCCGGATGAATAGAATACCGCGAGCTGTGAGACTCTGCTAATATTAACTCTCGAATACCATCCACATTGGGCACGCAAATACGGCCATGCATCCTCATAACCCCTTCATCATCGATAGTCACATCCCGGGCATCACCCCGACGAACTCTATCCTGAAGAACTAACAAGTGGCGGTCATAATACTGTCGTGCCTTAATCTGATCAAATAATGAAGACCGGGAAGCCATGCTAGCTACCACTCGCGGAGGATCTGACAAATCAAATCTCACCAACTGTCCCACTAAAGCCTGAACATCAAGTGCTAACGGTCGCTGTGCTACTGAAAGGTAAGCCAGGTTCCCCAAACTCTTGGCTCTGCGACTCAAGGCATCGGCCACTACATTGGCCTTTCCCGAGTGATACAGAATAGTTAATTCATAGTCCTTAAGAAGCTCTAACCATCTCCTCTAGCGTAAATTCAAGTCCTTCTGCCTTAGCAGATACTGCAAGCTACGATGATCAGTGAAGATCTTAGACTGTACCCCATACAAGTAATGCCGCCAAATCTTTAAGGCATGAACAATGGCAGCTAACTCATGATCGTGCGCTGGATAATTCTTCTCGTGTACCTTCAATAATCTGGACGCGTAGGCAATCACCCTACCATCCTGCATCAAAACCGCTCCCAATCCAACTCTAGAAGCATCACAATAGACTGTGTAAGAACTCGAACATGTAGGCAATAACAATACTGGAGCTGTAGTCAATGCTGACTTGAGCTTCTAAAATCTCTCCTCGCACTCATCTGACCATCTGAATGGAGAACCCTTTTGGGTCAATCTGGTCAAAGGTGAAGCAATAGAAGAAAATCCCTCCACAAAGCGATGGTAATAACCCTCCAAACCCAAGAAACTCCTAATCTCCGTAGCTGAGGACGGTCTGGGCCAACTCTGCACCGCCTCTATCTTCTTCGGGTCCACCTGAATACCCTCACTAGACACTATGTGACCCAAGAAAGCTACTGAACCAAGCCAAAACTCACATTTGGAGAACTTTGCATAAAGTTTCTCCTCCCTCAATCTCTGCAACACAACCCTCAAATGCTTAGCGTGCTCCCCCTGGGTACGAGAGTACACCAGGATGTCATCAATGAACACAATAACTAATGAATCAAGGTATGGATGAAACACGCTGTTCATCAAATACATGAACGCGGCTGGGCAATTGGTCAACCCAAAAGACATAACCAGAAACTCATAGTAGCCATATCTGGTTCTAAAAGCGATCTTCGGAGTATCAGAATCCCGAATCTTCAGCTAATGGTACCCAGACCTCAAGTCGATCTTGGAGAACACTCTAGCTCCCTGAAGCTGATCGAACAAGTCATCAATACGGGGCAAAGGATACCGGTTCTTCACCGTAACGTTGTTCGGCTGCCTGTAGTCAATGCACATACGCATGCATCCATCCTTCTTCTTTACGAACAACACTTGTGCACCACAAGGTGACACACTAGTCCGAATAAACCCCTTATCTAGGAGTTCCTGAAGTTGTTCCTTCAATTCCTTCAACTCTGCTGGGGCCATGCGGTAAGGAGGAATAGAGATAGGCTGGGTCTCAGGCAATAGCTAGGAAAACGTCCCGAAACTCAGAAATTTTTATAAAAAAGTTTTCTTCATTATCCCACGATTCCGTACATATAAAGAACAGAAAAATCGGAGTCCGTTTGACCCCTCAAATCGACCCCTAAAGGTCTCTAATTCTCAAGCCCCAAAATCCCATTCTCTTCTCAAGAAATTCGAAATTTAAAGTTGAATTGATGATTAGAATCATGGAAATTGACCTATAATGGTTAGGAATCATTTACCCAAAACACCCAGGTGAAAACATCTTCTAAAATCTCCTCTCACGAGCTCCAAAATTCGAAAATGGTGAAAAATAACTTAAACCTCGGAATTGGGTTTTTAATAGACTGCCCAAGTAATGTTCAATGCGTTCGCGGAGGGCCAGCACGAAAAATAAGAGTAAAATTTGATGTGCCTAGGAAATGGCCTACGCGAACTCGGTCCCTGACATGCGAACGCGAAAGGCAATGACCCCTGACCCCTGGGACCCCAGCTCGACCCTATGCGAACGCGTCCTGCTGAATGCGAACGCGAAGAGCAAAATCTCCTGAAGAAAAAATAACCATATGTGTTCGCAGTCACCTCCATGCAAACGCATAAGAGGAAACCAGCTGCAGCAAAATCTGATCCCCTCATAAGTCCAAAACTTACCCGTTGGGCATTCAAAACATACTCGAGGCCCCTGGGCTCAGTAAAGAAGAGTGAAAATGGTAGTTTCATAGAATATAAGCCCCTCGGGCACATTATCACTCACAATAAAGCCTTTTGGGCAAGCCTCTCAGTCACTCGTGACTCCACTATCAGTATATCATTTCTCACACTAAACACTCGTAATCAGCAAGTACCATGAATACACACAACTGCTGTGGTGGGCAGCCCGATCCAATTCATACACACACACACACACACACACACACATATATATATATATATATATATATATATATGTGTGTGTGTGTGTGTGTGTGTGTGTATGAATTGGATCGGGCTGCCCACCACAGCAGTTGTGTGTATTCATGGTACTTGCTGATTACGAGTGTTTAGTGTGAGAAATGATATACTGATAGTGGAGTCACGAGTGACTGAGAGGCTTGCCCAAAAGGCTTTATTGTGAGTGATAATGTGCCCGAGGGGCTTATATTCTATGAAACTACCATTTTCACTCTTCTTTACTGAGCCCAGGGGCCTCGAGTATGTTTTGAATGCCCAACGGGTAAGTTTTGGACTTATGAGGGGATCAGATTTTGCTGCAGCTGGTTTCCTCTTATGCGTTTGCATGGAGGTGACTGCGAACACATATGGTTATTTTTTCTTCAGGAGATTTTGCTCTTCGCGTTCGCATTCAGCAGGACGCGTTCGCATAGGGTCGAGCTGGGGTCCCAGGGGTCAGGGGTCATTGCCTTTCGCGTTCGCATGTCAGGGACCGAGTTCGCGTAGGCCATTTCCTAGGCACATCAAATTTTACTCTTATTTTTCGTGCTGGCCCTCCGCGAACGCATTGAACATTACTTGGGCAGTCTATTAAAAACCCAATTCCGAGGTTTAAGTTATTTTTCACCATTTTCGAATTTTGGAGCTCGTGAGAGGAGATTTTAGAAGATGTTTTCACCTGGGTGTTTTGGGTAAATGATTCCTAACCATTATAGGTCAATTTCCATGATTCTAATCATCAATTCAACTTTAAATTTCGAATTTCTTGAGAAGAGAATGGGATTTTGGGGCTTGAGAATTAGAGACCTTTAGGGGTCGATTTGAGGGGTCAAACGGACTCCGATTTTTCTGTTCTTTATATGTACGGAATCGTGGGATAATGAAGAAAACTTTTTTATAAAAATTTCTGAGTTTCGGGACGTTTTCCTAGCTATTGCCTGAGACCCAGCCTATCTCTATTCCTCCTTACCGCATGGCCCCAGCAGAGTTGAAGGAATTGAAGGAACAACTTCAGGAACTCCTAGATAAGGGGTTTATTCGGACTAGTGTGTCACCTTGTGGTGCACAAGTGTTGTTCGTAAAGAAGAAGGATGGATGCATGCGTATGTGCATTGACTACAGGCAGCCGAACAACGTTACGGTGAAGAACCGGTATCCTTTGCCNATATATATATATATATATATATATGCTTCTGTGGCGTGCAGCCCGATCCATATAACATATGCTACGACGTGCAGCCTGATCCATATAATAGTCGACTGCGCCTACTGGGGGTGAACAGACTCCGGAGGGGCTCCTACAGCCAAAGTGCTATATTTGCTGCAACGTGCAACCCGATCCAATATGTACATTGTTGCGGCGTGCAACCCGATCTGTATATAACATATACTGTTGCAGCGTGCAGCCCGACCGATATATAATCTATATTGCTGCGGCGTGCAGCCCGATCCATATGTTAGATCTAACATATATATTATTGCAGCGTACAGCCCGATCCATGACTATCCTCACATACTCGGTGCTAGACCTCACTCAGTCATCCTCACAAGCCATTCGGGCAATTCATCTCAACTCAAGGGACTCAGCCCAAAATACTTCTCAGAGTTTCAAAAAAGTGTGATAACTGTGAAAATAAAAACAATTGGTAAACATGATTGAGTTCACAGATGTTCCATCAGGATAGTGTGAGAAAAGTGTAAAAGTACCTCTGAGAGTCTAAACAGGTCGGCACAAGGCCCCAAACATGGCTCACGGCACATAAACAAGTATACATTTCTGAAATACAGGATATCGCAAGGCTCCAAATCGAATACGCGACTTAATAATCGCTACGGGATGGACCATGTCACAATCCCTATCGGTGCACGCCCCCACGCTCATCACCTAGCATGTGCATCACCTCGTTTATCAAAACAATATCATGTTTAGAGTTACAATCGTTACTTACCTCAAAACAGCCCAAAAGCTACTCCACGATGCTTTTGCCCCTCGAATTGGCTCCCAAATGCTTTGAATCTAACCAAAACCAGATTAACATCATCAATATACGCTAAAGGAACAAAACCCAATCAAAAACTATTAATTTTAAGCACAATTCCCGAAATTTGCAAAACCCGAGCCCCAGACCCACATCATGGAATTTGATGAAAACCACGGCACAAGAATCATTATCCTCCCACGATTCTATACATACCAAGAACAGCAAAATCGGACCACAATTGCCCACTCAAATCCTCAAAAGAAATTTCCAATTCCATGCACCTAACCTCCCCAATTTTGGGTTTAAATCCAATACTTTTCCGGTTTAATTACTTATAAAACAACATAGAATAGAGTTATGAAGTCGAAAATATTACCTCCAAGTGATTCCTTTCGATTTACTCTTCAAACCTTCTCAAAGAGCTCCAAACCCGCTCTACAATAGAGAAAAAATAGACTAAACTCGCAAAAATGGCCTTTTAAAACATTCTGCCCAGCACTAAATATTAACTCACTGCGATCGCGGGACCACCCACGCAATCGCGAAGAACAAACTTACTGCCTCCAAATTTTACCCATTGCGATCGCACCATTACCCACGCGATCGTGAAGCTTCAACTCCCTGACCTATGTGATCGCGTACCCATTCATGCGGTCCCAAAGAACAATTGCAACAACCTCACGCGCCCCTTTTTTCATCTACGCGATCGCACAAGGAACCACGCGACCGCACTGCTCTGGCTGCCCAAACTTTGCAATCGCAAACCTCATTACGCGATCGCATAGAAAAAGTGTACCTGCCTCAAACCTTACTCTACGCGATCGCAGATGGACTCACGCTATCGCAATGAACAAATCACTTATGCTAAAACACCAGAAAACCAACAATCTCCCAAAGACCAAAGGTGCCCATTTGAGCATCCGGAATAGACCTGAGGCCCTCAGGACCTCAACCAAACACGCCAACACATCCCATAACCTTATTCAAAGTTAGTCGAGCCCTCGAAACACCAAAAACGACCCAAAAACACAAAAATTACATCAAATTCAAGCTTATGAACTTTGAAACTTCTAAATTTCACCAAAGATGTCGAAACCATTCAAAACACATCCGACTGACTTGAAAGTTTGCATACTTATCCAAAATGACATTACAAACCTTCTCCAATTGCCGGAATTCCATTCTGACTCCGATAGCCTATTTTCCACTACCGACCGGAAATCGCCAAAAACTAACTTTCTCCAATTCAAGCCTAATCCTACACCGGAAATCCAAAGTTCATTCCGAACACACTCCTAAGTCCCAAATCACCTAACGGAGCTATCCGAGCCATAAAATCCACATTCCGAGGTCGTTTACCAATAAGTCAACTCCCAGTTGACTTTTTCAACTATTCAGTTTTCACCATGACCACGCTGAACCCGAATCAACCAACCCAATACCTCATAAATAGGCTAAGCAACATATGATAAAGCAAAAACTGGGGAAACAGGGGTAATCTCACGGAAAAACCGGCCAAGTCGTTACATCATTATCCCTTTGATCGACCTCCTCTTCTATGTAATAGAAAAATGTAAACCGGTAAGCAAAATCAACATGTTTATGAATTAGTAGTGGAGAAATGACCGAATGAACTGTTGGTTTACTTAAAATTTACGAACGGAACTTATTTCATTTCGGAACTGCGATAGTGAGTTGGAATGATTATATCCGAGCAACAACAATGTGATTCTATTACACTAGTTACAAATTTAGATAGAAAATAACACTATTATTGCTGCGAAGAAATATATCTTTTATATGCATAAAAGTAAATTACTCAAATAAATAATAACTACAACTAATCCGTTATAATA
Organism: Nicotiana knightiana; assembly: GCA_005239525.1. Lineage (NCBI taxonomy): Eukaryota > Viridiplantae > Streptophyta > Magnoliopsida > Solanales > Solanaceae > Nicotiana > Nicotiana knightiana. The sequence continues at coordinate 152,620 of ML374487.1, read as the reverse complement.
TCACAAGTGGCCTCTGGAAAAGGTAACGTGTACGCATACCTTACCTTTACATTGCGAAGATAACAATATTATTTTTGATGGACCCTCGACTCAAGAAAACTAAATTACTCAAATCGTTTAAGTTTATATTTTTTACTCTTCCCTTTATTTAATTAAAAACTATTACGTTTATATATTTAATAAATTTAATATTTTAATACTCTCATGTCAAGATCCCAAATCCTAACCGGCCGTGATGGCGCCTATCGTGGAACTAGGCAAGCAGACTACCGCGTGTTCATATTTCCTTTTGAAAATTCCATTTATGTTTCAAGAAATTCATAACAATATACAGAAAGTTCTTAATATAATAGGAAAAATTAATATACAGTACTGCCCTCCCCAAAACCCGGAGCCAACATGTCATGAGCATCTAGTGAAATAAGCCAAAATAAAGTATTATGATACAAAACTCCGAATCAAAGCTAATACAACAAGAAGGGAAAGAAGAGATGCTGCGAACGCTGAACAGCTACCTCTATATCCCCACGATTCGGCTCCCCTGCGATATATATAAAAACTAATGCTCGATATCTGCTCCTGAATCTGCACACAGAGGTGCAGGGAGTAATGTGAGTACGCCAAATCAGTAGTAATGGAAATAAATCAAGTCTATGTAGCAAGGAATCACATAAATATCAATGTCATCAAGTCACAATATACACAACCTTACTTTCCAATAGTATACATAGATATACGAAATCGTCATGCCTTAGAAATCAACTTCACAAAAGTCCTTACAACAATGCACATTTTTAACAACTTTAAAACAAGGATTTGGTATGCAAATGAATGTAGTAAAATCATAAGTAGCCCCTCGGGCAAAAACTTGTTTCATAATCAGCCCCTCGGGCATGCCTCACATTCCCTCAGCACCTCACAATCACTCAGCACCTCACAACCACTCATGCCTCCCAACCATTCAATCACTCGCACTCGGTGCGCTCAATGGGGTGTGTACAGACTCCGGAGGGGCTCCTTCAGCCCAAGCGCTAATATTACTCAGCACCTCACCATCACTCTTTGCTCTCGGCCACACTCGGTGGAACCACTCGAAAAGCCCCTCGGGCGAAGTAATAGAACGGGGTACTCGACCCGAAAACATCATTTTAATGCTCATGTAGTGTAAATCAGGCTGAGTTTCAAATAAAACAGTATGCACAATGATGCTGGGTAAAATCATCAACAGGTAGTGAGGAAAACAACAGTAAAACGCCCTCAAAGGGGCCTAAAAAGATCGGCACGAGGCCCCAAACACAGCTTACAACCTAAATATTTCACAAATATTTAGAACATAATTTAACATAAGATTTTGAGTAAATATGCAACTCATTAGTTGCCGCGGAGAGGACCTAGGCCAATCCAAAAATCAGTACGCGCCACATATTCGTCATCCGACATGTGCGCCATTCCATGTTCAGTGAGAAAATAATGCAGTCCGGGGTTCCATACCCTCAGGACAAGATTGAAGAGCATTACTTACCTCTATCGGGCCACAACACTAGTCCGCTATGCCTTTGCCCCTAAAATTGTCTCCCGATTGCTCCGAATCTAGCCAAAATCAGTTAACATTATCAATATAAAATCCAGCAACACAACCCAATCAATTATCAATTTAATCAAAAATCTCGAAATTCGGCCCAAACCCGAGTCCCAGGACCACATCTCAGAATTCGATATTTTTTATATTATTAGAAACCTCCTCCTCCCACGATTTTATACATACCAAGAACACAAAAATCGGACCACAATTGCCCACTCAAATCCAAAAAAAGAAAAATAAATTTCTCATGCACCCTTCTTCCCAAACTTGGTTCAATCTCCAGAATTTTTGTGGTTTAATAACTTAGGGATTGACATAGAAACGTGTTATGAAGTTTAAATTCTTACCTCCAGATGATTTCCCTTGATTCCCCTTCAATTCTCTTTCAAAATCTCTCAAGTCCGCATGCAACAATGGAGAAAATAACAACCAAATTCGCACTTCCGGCCTTTTAAACATTCTGCCCAGCTAAAATAATTCCTTCACTGTGATCACAAACTTTGACACGCGATCGCGAAGAACAAACTTGTTGCCCCATCAATTTACCTTACGCACTCGCAGACAACCTCACGCGATTGCGATTCATCAAGACTTAAACCCATGTGATCGCAAACCATTCCACGCGATCGCGAAGAACAAAGCTCACCTACGCACCCCTTTAACTCTACCCGATCGCAAACAAGCCCACGCGATCGCACTGACCAAACACTCATACTCACATGATCACAAACCATTCCACGCGATCGTGATTAACAAAAATCCTGACTCATCAATTAACCCTACGCGATCGTAAACATCCTCACGCGATCGCGTAGAAGGAAACTAGAACCTTACACCAGCAGCAATCTGCCCAGAATTCAAGCTATAAGTTGGCCCGTTAACCACCCGAAACACACCCGAGGCTCTCGGGACCTCAACCAAACATACCAATATATCCCATAACATCATTCAAACTTAGTCGAGCCTTCGAAACACCAAAAACAACACGAGAACACCAAATTTACATCAAATTCAAGCCTAAGAACTTTGAAACTTCCAAATTTTGCCAACTACGTCGAAACCAACCAAAACACCTCCAATTAACCTGAAATTTTGCAGACGTATCCAAAATAACATTACAAAACTGTTCAAACTTCAGGAATTCCATTCCGACTTCGATAACCAATTTTCCACGGCCGACCGGAAATTGCCAAAAACTAACTTTCGCAAATTCAAGCCTAATTCTACCGCGGACATCACAAAAATATTCCGAACACACTCTCAAGTCCCAAATCACCTAATGAAGCTATTCAAACCATAAAATCCGTATTCCGAGGTCGGTTACCAATAAGTCAACTCTCAGTTGACTTTCTCAACTTTAGGCTACTTTAAAAGGCTAGATGCCTAAACTCTCACCATAACTACTCCGGACCCAAAACAACTGATTGAACACATCAAAAACAAGATAGTGATACATAAAAAATGTAGAAATAGGGGAAATGGTGTAAATCTCACGGAACAACCGGCCGGGTCGTTACATCTCATTTATTTTTAATGATATTTTTTATAAGAATAACATAAAAATTTAAAATAATAAGATTCAATAAATAATTTTAATATACTATACACATAATTAGTTAAATATAAAGTTTTATTAAAATTTTAAATTTCGTATTATGTGTTTACTCGTAAAACGGTGTAGTTGATTTTGTTACGTGATTAATAGACAAATGAATTGATTCTATCCAAAAAATGATAAATAGATAAAATAAATACTAAGATTAATAATTAAAATTGAAGAAGATGACAAGCCTAGCTCCGAATGCAATGTCTCTAAGCGCAGAAATGAGAATTACTATAAAATGTAAGGGAAGTTGTTAAATTAAGGGCAAAAGTAACAAGGTGAAACTTTAGTATCCAAAAGGTATCTTGTGTCCTTAAAATGGCTGTTAATCTTGATATTTATAATATTATATAGGGATATAAGATCCTAGGATCAAACTCCTCTTAAATGATAATAAAAGAGCCTGTAATGTGCATGTAACAACATGCCATGAATGCAAATATTTTCTATAACGGTCGCTCATTTAGTATTAGAGAATATTCCCTCATTGAATTTTATCCAATGGAAAATACTTGATATTCTCCCATTGACTATGCTCCCTTCGGGATTTACCCGATTTCGTTTGCATTTGTTGTATCTGGTATTGGTCGTTACATTACTTGACTTTTGCCTATCTTTGGTTCCACGTGTCATATTTGTTTACCCGAAAAATGGCATAGTTATATTTGTTAAGTGGTTTATAGACAAGCGAACTGATTTGATCAAAAAATGATAAAGAGACAAGATAAAAATAAGGCTTACCAATAGAAATTGAAGAAGACGACAAGCCTGACTACAAGCGCAATGTCTCCGAGGACTACTAGGAAAGTAATGATAAATAGCAAATGAATTTATTTAATTGAAAGCGAGAGTAAAATATAGCATATGTTTCTCCAAGAATTTTATGTCTTACAATGGCTCCCGAGCCTGCAATTTATAGCTATAAATATGGAAACAATATCCTAGGATCAAGCCCCACTTAAATGATAATAAAGGAGTCATTGTTGAATATGTCATGCCATGAATGAAAATATACTCTGTAACGGTTTGTCATTAGTGTTAGAGAATATTCTCTCGTTGAATGTTATCCGATGGGAATTACTCGATCTGTTCCCGTTGGCCATGCTCCCTTCAAAATTTACCCCATTGTCGATTGCAGCTTTCATATCCGGTACTGGTTTTTACTTGATTCTCCTTTACCTATTTTTTGGTTCAACATGTGATACTATCATTCGACCATTTATTATAAAAATGTAACGACCCGGTCGGTCATTTTGAGATAGCGCCTCGATCCCCTAATAACTGCTTTCCCCACATTTATATCTCCTTATGGGACTTGTCGGAACGATTAGTCATAGATTTCAGAGATGTTTTGTACACATAGTCCCTATATATGAGTTTAAGCTTTAAAAATCGGACCGCAGTGGGAACTGTGTGAAGACGGATACAGAATGGAATTCCGTCGACTCTGTTGGCTCCGTTGGGTGATTTTGGGGTTAGGAGCATGTCCGGATTTTGTTTTCGAGGCATGTAGTAAATTTAGGCTTGAATTGGCGAAGGTTAGAATTTTTGCAATTTTGGCCGATAGGTGAAATTTTGGTATCGGGCTCGGAATGGAATTTTGGGAGTGGCTGTAGGTCAGTAGTGTCATTTATGACCTCTATGTAAAAATTTGAAGTTCTTCGGACTAGGTTTAACGCGTTTTGGCATCCGTTATGGATTTTGAAAATTTCATAGGTTCTTAGGCTTGAATCTATGCATAATTGGTGATTTTGATGTTATGTAATGTGTTTTGAAGGCTCGACTAAGTTCGGATAAGGTATTAGGACTAGTTGGTAAGTTTGGTTAAGGTCCCGAGGGACTCGGGGATGTTTCTGATGCTCAACGGGATGATTTTGGTCTAAGAAACCAGCTGAAGCATTGATGGTTCTGGTGTTTCACACCAGCGAATAGGGAACCGCAGGTGCAGACACGCAGGTGCAGAGCCGCAGATGCAGCTAGTGATCGTAGGTTCGGCCCTAGTTTATTTACTGAGTTTTCGAACCTGTGAGGTATTTTTTGCAGGTGCGGTCCAATGAGTCGCAGGTGCAGAATTACTGGGCATTTTATACAAAATTCGATGGTTTGAAATTCATATTTTATAAAATGATTTGGAGCTTGGTATTTGACGATTTTGAGTTTGGGCGGTTATGACATTTGCAAGTAATTTGAATGAGAAGAGTTCAGATGCCATGGGGAGGTAAAGAGAGTTTTCATGAGTTTCCTGCAACTACTTGAGACGATGTGTATAATCGATACATCATGAAACTGCATATAGAAAAAGATACAGTTACTCAGCCAAGGGTAGAAGAAATGCCAGGATCTAGACGAACGGAATCAGAGAGAAGGTTTGGTAAGAACAACTACGAGCCTTACACATGACCTGCCGGACGAGATTCCCGATCTAAACAAGAACATGCTCGATTCATTTCAAGATCGAAAAAAAGCAGAGGAGTTCTAATTCCCGATTCAAAAAGGAACGGGAAACACGAGGCAACGATTCAAACATTCAAGCAAGAATAAAAGATTATAGTTTCAACGTCAGCACTTCTCAATTGGTATCTGTTTTGAGAGGAATGAGTGATAGGTACGGTGGCCTAAAGAAATAAGGTCAGATCCTAACAAAAGGAATCTAGAGTTCTGGTGCAAGTTTCACAATGATCATGGCCATAAAACAGCATATTGCGGGCTCTTATAAGGGGAAGTTGAATATCTACTGAAGCAAGCTATCTCACTGGTCTGTTTAGTGAGAAACGAAAACAATCTTACATGAAAAACAAACAAGAACCACCAAAGCCTCCATCTCCAAAAAGAACGGTAAATGTCATAACCGGAGGAGAAGAAGTTAATGAGGTAACATACACATTTGAGAAAACGACATCAAAGGTCACTGCCACCCACGGAAAATGAGTTCGTCAAGTTTTGGAAGGAGACAACGTAGTGTTCCATGATGAATATGCAGATGGATTGATGATTCCTCACAATGATTCGCTTGTAATATCATTACTTGTACATGATATTAACGTTAAACGAGTTTTGATTGACCCAGGTAGCTCAGTAAACATCATTCTACTGATAATGATAAATGAAATAAAAGCGAATGATAGAATCATACCAAAAGCACAATCATTATCTGGAGTTCGATAATTCAAGTGTCATTACGAAAAGGGAAGTTGTGTTAGCTACATTTGTTGAAGGTATCATGAACGAAACTAAGTTCTAGGTTATATATATATATATATATTTAATGGACTATAAAATAGTCTTGGGTAGGCCATGGATTCATGATATAATGTTGTCTTATCCACGTTGCATCAAGTCATCAAATTCCCATCGCAGTAGGGGATCCGACAAATCGGGGAGATCAACAGGCATCACGAAATATTAATTCAGTGGTGATCGCAAATACAACACCCAACGACGCAGATGAGAAATAGGAATTAAAGAACTCAATTGAGGATAATTCTACTCACACCTCAACTGAAAGTCCAAGAGGTCAAACTGATATGGATTCAAGACCTGATATGATTCAAGAACTAGAGGAAAACGAGAATATCAAAACAACCATGAAGGATCTTGGAGCTGTAATATTATTTGTCCACTGGCCTGACACAAAAGTTTACATCGGAGCAAAATTGAGCCAGAAAATGAAAGATAAGTTAATTGAATTATTACTTGCTAATTCAGATTGCTTTGTTTAGTCGCAATATCGCATTCAGATATGACATGTAAACCACCAGATGTAATGACTTATAAGCTAAATGAGGACCCATTAAATCCGCTTGTAAAACAGAAAAAATGAAGCAAGGAGCATTTAAAAATCAAGTAATCCAGTATGAGGTACAAAACCTTCTGAAAATTGGTTCAATACGAGAGGTACGTACCCTGACTAGTTAGCTAATACTGCTTTGGTTAAAAAAAAGAATGGAAAGTGGCAAATTTGTATAAATTATACTTATTTAAATAAGGCTTGCCCTAAAGATTCTTTTTCTTTACCGCACATACACCAGTTAATTGATTCTACCGCAGTCATGAACTTTTTAGTTTTTTAGATGCCTATTCTGGTTGTAATCAGATAAAAATGGACCCTCTAGATGAGGAAAATACCTCATTAATTGATATGAAAGTCATGCCAGTTGGCTTGAAAATACTGGAGTCACATATCAGAGATTGATGACCAAAATCTTTCAAGAACACTTGGGAAAAACTATGGAGGTCTACATAGATGATATGTTGGTCAAGGTAACACAAGCAGAGGACCATTTTTAACATTTGACTGAAAACTTCGAAATTCTACCCAAGCACAACATGAAGTTGAACCCTGAAAAATACGCCTTTGGCGTGACTTCAGGTAAATTTTTGGGCTTTCTTGTTTCTAACAGAGGTATTGAAGTAAATCCCACGCAAATCAAAGTAATTGAGTAAATACCTAATATAATCACGAGCAATAAAGAAGTACAGAGATTAACAGGTAGAGTAGCAGATCTGGGAAGGTTTATATCCAAATCTTCAAAACGGTTTTAAGTTCTTTTCAGTATTGAAAAAGCAAAATCAGTTTGAATGGACTGATGAATTTCAATAAGCTCTGAAGGATTTAAAGTCTTACTTGTCAAAACCGCCCATGTTAGCAAAGCCAAGAGACTGGGAAAGATTACTTATTTACCTTGATGTGTCAGAAGTTGCGGTAAGCGCGGTACTGGTACATGAAGACAAAGGTAAGCAGTCACCGATCTATTATATTATTAAGTCTTTGTTAAATGCTGAGACACAATATTTTCACTTATAGAAACTTGCATTGGCTTTAATCATGGCATCAAGGAAATTGCGATCTTACTTTCAATGTCATCTTATTTCCATTATAACTGCTTTTCCACAAAGGAGTATATTACACAAGAAAGAATTGTCAGGAAGGTTAGCTAAATGGGCTATAGAGCTTAGTGAATATAATATTATATATCAGCCTAGAACTGCTATAAAGTCTCAAGTGTTAGCAAATTTCGTAGCAGATTTTAGCTCGAACCTGATTGCTGAAGCAGAAAAAAAGCTGCGAATATTTATCGGAGCTAATCCGGGAACTTAGACCTTGTTTACTGACGATTCTTCAAATGTTAAAGGAGCATGTTTAGGAATTATTTTAAATCCGCCTTTAGGAGAAGTCATAATACGGGCAATAAAGTGTTATCCAATTACTAACAATGAGGCAGAGTATGAAGCTTTGAATGCATGTTTGGAGCTCACAAGAGAGTGTATTTAACAAATCATAATCAAAAGCGACTCGCAGCTAGTAGTAAATAAATACAAGGAACTTACGTGGCAAGAGAAATGCGAATGAAAAAATTTTCTCGCTAAAACCCAGAGGGGATCTTGAGAAACATAGGCTTCATTATCCAAAACCACGCGTCTTCTGACTCGCGATTTTCTCGCTAAGGATCCTTCTTCATTATCCTCTTCATCTTCAGAGCCACGAGCTTTAGCATTTTTCCTCTTAGATAAAAATACACTTAGAATTTTTTTTCACATAGAGCTAACAGAAATCCTAGCAGAAGGAACGGAAGCGAGGCTGATGCCACGAATAGAAAACCCTAAAAGCGATAAAAGCAAAAGGATAAAAGGAAAATAAAATAAGTAACAAAGAGAAGGAAAACCACATGAATAAAAGTATAACACGTGTCTTCACTTTCCATCCAAATTTTCGTGAAAAAAATTTCCAAGAACTCTTATCCAGGGGAGAAACAGTCAACATTTCTTCTACCCAATCACGAGAGTCAGAATTTTCTGTGAAGACTTCCATGGTTGCTGAAAAATGAACATAAAATTATGTGAGAAAAATTGAAACGTCAAGAGAAACAAGGAAATAAAGAAAAATACTCACGTGCAAAGTTCCACTTTTCAGGGAAGGGCATATTCCCATCACCTACTAATTCACGAGTGGGAACAACAAAAAATCAGGCATGCCAGCCACAATCACGATCATCATCGGGGCTAACTAAAACTCTTTTACTTATTTCCACGAGAGAAAAAACACCCTCACAAAAAGCTTTAGGGAGTATAGGTGGAGTAAGTGACGAAAAGCAAAAGGATCGGAAACCAAACTTGATAAGTAACAAAGGCAAGCAACTGCCCTTCACACAATTGGACCTATTTGACCAAGACAAACATTGAAATAGCGGCAAAATTCAATAATCACATAATCAATAGGAGGGTTAAACCCTAAGGTGAAAGGGTAGGTATAAACAAAGGAATAAATTTTATGGTAAGAGTTGATTCTATCATCAACACTAGGGGTCATTACTGGGAAATCAGGTTTCCAATGACATTCACATCGAACCAAGGCAAGAAGGCCTAGAGTAATCAAACTTGGGTAGTGATCAGTAGGATTAAAGGATTCTATGGAAGAAACTTGTTTTCTCATAGCTTCACAATCTAATATAAAGAAAAATTCTTGAGGGTCAATCCCAAATACAACGGGTTCTGGCATAGGCTCATTATGATATCTCCCTATAGAGGAAGATATTGCGGTTATGGAAGTTTTAGCCCTAGAGGAAGAAGGCTTGGTAGTACCATTCTGAGAAGAGGTAGAACTATGGGTAGACAAAAGAACCTAAGCTACGTATCAGCCACCTCTTCTACTCCTAGTGGGGGCAGGGGAGGGGGGGAGTTCATCAGCGATCACTACCTTACAAGGGTCTAATAATGAAGAAAGGTTTGAATAACAAGAAGACATCTTTAATGGTGAAGATACAAAAGAAAGAAAAAGAACTGTAAGAGAAGTTAAAAGTATGAATGCAAGAAAGAAGAAGGGAATTTTCACAGTTGCGTGTAATAAGGTATTTATAGGGGAAAACAATCATCAGATATTGTTATTATGAATTGTCATCATGGAATCGTTACTTCGTGACTGATGCAGCCGCAGAAAAACCCTAAAAATGCGGTAAAAACTGCATAACCAATTGCAGCGAAATATGTGTCCTGGGCATTAAATAGATATAATGTATGTCTCATCGATTCTGAAGAAGGAATTATGATAGTTGGGAAGAGGCGACAACATATTCCCCCCATAGAAACTTATCACTTTTCGAATATTCAGTTAAGAATATTTAAAAAGTGGGGAGATTATCTGTATTAGTGGAAAAGAGGCATGACAAGTGGACCATCAGTGAGGTGACAAGTGTCACTTACAATTGGGTCAATAAAAGAAAACAAAAAGGCACAAATGAAACACTCACGGTGTTTCATCAAAGGAAGTACTAGTACTACCAGCTTGCAAAGAAGAAATAGGCACGAGATGAATGAAAATTGTAAAAAGGAAAGATTTACGAATCTGTTATAAATATGAAAGGGGAATCGACATTAACTTTGATTAAGGGTGATCCTCAACTATTACTGTAATCGTTGCAATTAAATATGGTAACGTACAATCAAGGCAATTAACGCCATTAACGAGCCAGAATTAAGTATGAAAACCGTTACAATTGTGTATCCTTATATAAGGACTCATACCGTACGATGATCTGGATATTTTTTTTAAATATATGCAATCAGTCTTTTACTTTATTCAAGTGTCCCAAACCGCGATTATGGGGGAGATTAGCAATCAACAATGAGCTTTCTTTTCTTACTCATTATTTTCATATTTTCCTTATTCTTTGTATTACCCAGAAAGTAAAGTAATTTTTGTTATTAGTAGGCCGATTTTTTATAATACTAGCTTTAACTGTAAAATCTATTTTTGAGTTAAATAAATAGCTCATTGGAACAGAACAGTCTAATAAAATAATCGCGAAAAGAGCATTACGTAAGAACTAAGAAGCACTACTCTGATCACTTGGTCTCGTTTAATAGCTAGCAACAATCGAGACAATAAAAAAGATACAGTATGTAAGTGCTGATACTGTGGTAAGAATCTAAAATGATAATAGTAGCAAGATAAAAGAAGTAGAGAGAAAAGAGAGATTTTTATTTCATCCAAGTGTGTTCTATATCCCATCTTATACCTCTATTTATATTATTCTATAGTGGCGTACAAAAAAGTAACCTTAAACATGACATTAATGATTGGGATCATAAGAGAAGATCATGGAAAAAGTTATGGAGGTGTGAAAGTTAAAATCATAAAAGTAAGAAATAATAAGAGGTTATTTACGTTATGAATGAAAGTAACGGGAGTAGTGGATAACTTTATTATTTACCCAAAAAAAGAAAAAGATATTTAAGTGGTTTGTGGTCAAGTAACTACCAATGGGTACCCTTTTATATCTGTTTCGAAAAATCCTATAGCAAATCGCGCTAATTCCTGCGCTGCTTCATGCACATTTGGCCATTTATAATCCTTCTTTTGGCTGAAAAAGTATTTCAGAAGGGATTAAACAATTACGTAAAAGGAAAGGAAAGCATGTATATCTTCAAAGTTGTACACACCAATTGCTGCATAATTTCAGTTCCTTAAGGAATTGTTTCTTTCTCTCTGCCGCCGTTGGAATTAATTGTAAGTACGTGGGGAACGAATAAATGAGTATGGAATTAAGAGGACTCTTTTATGGTTGTTGGTTTACTACTTTGGCCAGTCAAATTAAAGCTGAAGTTGGTCAAGCGCATGCATATGCGGTTTTAATTTTACCTCCAGATAAATAAGTCGTCTTCTTTCCGTTGTCTCTTTTCATTAGTTTGCCGACAGTTTAGAAAATATTGGTGAACCAATTTTGGTCTTGCTAGAAAATATAATATCATTGCTTTAGAAAAGAGGATCAATATTTGGACTTCTGGTTATCTTTAGTCTCCTTCTTCCATTCTTTTTTTATTTTATTTTTGAGTAAGCCCAAAAGCATCGGTCAATTCACTTTCATCTTTTCTGAGGGAGACACATACACAAAGCTCCCTGCTTAAATTCCGCCCAAACTAGTGCGGCTCTACTAACAAAACAAAACATAAAATCCAACCCTATTACTACTGTTAATTTTAAGTTTTATTTATTTATTTATTATTATTATTATTTTATTACTACATTGGCATTTTAAAGAAGGTGATGCAGGGAAAGGGGTACAAGTAATTGAACCTACACTTATTATGCGAGACTCCTATTGGTACGACTAGATTATACTCACGGACCGTTTGGATTAGCTGATTTAAAATAGTTGATAAGCATTACATATTGTAAAAGACTTTTTAGTGCTGAAATTGATTTAATAAATAAGCAGTTACGTGTTTGGATACAAGTGCTGAAATTGATAATAAGTTGCTGCAGTATTTAATAAAAAAGTGTTGATAAGCTCTTTTTCTGTTAAAATAACTTAAATAACCTTAGAACTGTTTATACTTATAAGGGCATAATTTCTTCAAAACTTTAGATTCCAAATCGATCCAAATACAAATTATTCTATTTGTCATTTTATTTTAAATATAAATGTGTTTATGATAAATATTTTTATTTTATGATAAGCATATAATCATAAGTTATAATAATTAATAAATTGATAAAAGATTCTAATTGAAAAATAAACCTAAATAGGACAAAATATTTGAAGAGAAACAAATATTGATACACCAAAATTTAATATGTCCTCATTTATTACATATAGTTGAAAGATTAATACACAATAACATAGATATAAATATGTAAAGGAATAGAGAATTTGTTTATCTTAAATAGTCAATGAGAATTGCAGGTTTGAAGAGGCGGGGGAGTTAGGTTGAAATAGTATTTGAGTCAGTGAGTCTCGATGTAAGAGTTTTGTTCTAAAAAAGAATATTTTAAGGATAAAATAGTAAAAAAATTTGTCAAACTTAAAGTGCTTAAAGCTAAAAATTCATAAGCTGGGAGTGACAAGCTTATGAGCCCGTTTGGATTGGCTTATTTTAAGTGCTTTAAGCCAAAATAGCTTTTAAGTCATTTTGTAGTATTTGGATAAAGTAAAAAAGTGCTTTTAAGCACTTGTTTTTAAGCTAAAATGACAAAAATAAGCCAAAAGCCAAAAGCTAGAGTTCCTAACTTATGATTTTTGGCTTAAAAATCACTTACAACAAGCCCATCCAAACGGGCTCTATGGCTTTTGGCTTATTTTTAACTTATAAACGCTTGGCTTATAAGCACTTTTAACTTTACCAAACGCGTAAATAAGCCGAAAAGTGCTTATAAGCTAGTTTGACCGGCTTATTAGCTTAGCCACACACCCTCTTAATTTGTTCACTACTAGATAAACAATTAATTTATATACATGACAAATCTCCGGACAAGTGTTTTGAGTGTTAAATTATACTTCATCCGGTCTACAATAAGTGAACTTTTATCCTTTTTACTTTGGTCTAAATAAGTGTAATTTTTACATAATCAAATATGAATTAACTTTAATTTTTTAAATTTGTCCTTGTTTACGTATCCCAATGTTCAAGTTAATAATATGTAAATTTTAATTAAATATAATTTAATCAAACAACTTATTATTTTTTAGAAGTTAGTATTTTCTTAAAGGGTCCGCCAAAAGTAAAAAAAATATTAAGGAGTAACAATGAACCGAAGGGAGTAACAATGAACATATAAAATTGAACAATTAAAATTTCAAATTTTTGTTTTGGGAGAGGGGGCGATATTATTGAAAACCGTGAGAGACAAATGCATTAAATTGAGGAGAAGAATTTGTAAATGTCTTGGATTAAAGTGAAAAAATAATTAGGAAGAAAGTGGGAAAAAATTTAAAGTTGTATTTGAAAATTAGAGTTGTGTTTGGACATAAATATAAGTTTGGGTTGTTTTTGAAATTTTGTGATGATCTGAGTGAAAATTTTGAAAAATAACTTTTTAAAGTTTTTCAAATTTTCGAAAACTTCTAAAATCTATCTTCAAGTAAAAATTTAAAAATTTATGACAAAACACTAATTTCAAGAAAAAAAGTAAATTTTTTCTTACGTCCAAACGGGCTCTTAAGTTTTTGCTTTGCTTTTAAGGAAAGGATACAAATTTCAGCTTTCTTCGTATACCAAAAGAATTATAGTACTACTTTCGTTACTACTAATTAGAATCCGTTTTTTGTTTTACAAATTTGTCCAATTACCTTACGTTTTCAAAAATCAAGTCTATTTTTATTTATTAAAAGCGCTTTAAAAAAGAAGTTTGACGAAACATGTATTAGATATACTAGTAACTCACTGGGTTCCAATTTAGTTTCTTTTAAATTTCATAAAACAGAAATACCTAATCACATGACCGTCAACCGATAAAAAAAAAAAGAGAACCCAAATAAAAGGGAAATACAACATAGTCACATAAAGGTAAGTTTGGCGGCTTAAGCCCCTTAACATTAAAAACCAGTGAGACAGCACAATAGCACAGTGTAGGTTGTGGAAAACGTCATATGCAATTGTCTTCGTGTCTATCTGATTTCGCCAAGCTGTTTTTCACATGAATCTTGATCCAATCAAACTACTCTTCACCTTCCCTTTCAACCTTTAGGTGACTGAAATGCTTTTAACAAATGGTTGTATTGAGAATAATTAAAAGGTATAATTGTAGGTAATTTTATTTAATAGCATTAATTGATGATCTTTTAACAAATGGTTGTATGAGTGGAAAATATACCTGTCACGTGGACTAATATTGCAATGACATGTGTCACGGGAGTTGAAACGACAAAGAAGAATGACATGTATAGAAAACGTGAGCAACACACATCAGATCACTTCTGCGGATACCTTATCTGTTAGTTTCGAGGTTGAGTATAAGAAATAGTTACGGGATTGATAATTAAGGTTATTAATAGCCATGAATATGGAAAGGTCATTAATAGTCACGAATATAAAAAGAATCAATCAAATTCCTGATTACATGTGATTTACTATTATTGTTTCAATCCTAATCCTCGGTATCCATGCTCTCTATCTAGGGTTATGTCCTTAGTGAGCTAAAGATGTGTCCTATGTTGTCTAATTACCTCTCCTCATTCTTTTTCGGTGTACCTCTACTTCTCCTACCTATCATTGTCAATCTCATGTACTTCCTCACCAGGGCATCTGTGCTCCTGTTTATATGTTTAAATCACCTTAATCTAGCTTCCTTCATTTTGTCCACCACGGAGGTCACTCTTGCTTCTTATTTTTTTCGTATATCTTTGTTCCTAATATTATCTCTATTAGTATGCCCACACATCTATCTAAGCATCCACATTTATACTACTTTTATCTTATAAACGTGTGAATTCTTGACTAATCAACACTCTGTCATATACATTATAGTTGGTTTAATAACCACTCAATAAAATCTACCTTTAAATTTTGGTGGCATCTTCTTATCACATAGGACACCAAATGTGGGTCTCTACTGCATACACCCTCTCCAATACGATGTGTAAAATCTTCATCAATTTCTCTATTTACTTGAATTATTGACTCAAGATACTTGACGCTTCCTCTCTTGGGGATGACTTATGTATCAATCCTCACTTTCACATTACCTCGTGTATTGCGTCATTGAATTTGCACTCCAAGTACTCTATTTTGGTCCCGCTCAACCTGAAATCTTTAGGCTCTAGTTTCTATCTTCAAACCTCCAGTTTAGCGTTAACCTAGTGTCATAACCCCAAATCTAAACTGGCTGTGATTGCTCCTATCGTGATACTAGGCTAGCCAGTTATCTGAGAATAACATAAAGGATTTCCATTTAATACACAAATTTTCTTTCATAATAATTTCCATTTTTAAGCATTTTTAAACAGACTAAGATATGTCGAATAATAGATACAACTCAAGATCCCGAAGTCATTGGTCATGAGCATCTAAAGACAATACAAGTCTGGAAAATAAGCACTATAATAGTAAGAAAGAGAAGGGCAAGGTTGAGGACGCGTGCAGCTACCTCGCAATTCTCCGTGAATCTCTGGTACAATAAATCAACTCTCAGTCAGCCCTAGCACCTGAATATGCACACAAGATGCATAGAGTAATGTGAGTACGCCAACTCAGTAAGTAATAAAAGTAAATAAGGTCTGAGAAATATGAAACACATAACAATACATCATAAATCCACGGTAAGTACAGTCCATCTTTCAAAAATCGTAGATATGTCAAATCATGACGCTTAAAGCCGATTTCAGTGAAAATTATATGAAAATGAAATTTCCAACAGTTTCAATAAGAATGTCCCAAAGGTTTAGGGTAAAAATGATATAATTCATAAGTAGCCTCTCGGGCAAAAACATGAATAATAAACCGCCCCTCGGGCATAACATCACTCAGAATCAGTCCCTCAGCATGCCTCATAATCACTCGTAATCAGCCCCTCGAGCAACCTCACAGCCACTCATGCCTCCCAATCACTCGTCACTCGGCACTCGCACTCAGTAGGTACCTGCGCTCACTGGGATGTGTACAGACTCCGGAGGGGCTCCTACAGCCCAAGCGTTAATATCAAGCCATCTCGTGGCATAATCACTGAGGCTCTCGGCCTCGCTCAGTCAGAAATCTCTCAAAGCCACTCGGGCTATCAAATAAACAAGGTACTCGACCCAAAATATCATTTTATATCACAAAAGTAGTGTAAATGAGACTACGTTTCGAAATCAGTTAAACAGGAAATGACTGAGTGTAAATCATAAGTCAACACAGTGAGGAATAGCAGTAAACATCCCCCAAGAAGTCCAAACAGGTCGGCACAAGGCCCCAAACGTGGCGTACAACCTAAAATATAATAATAGTCTTAAAACATGAATATCATATGAAGTAGAATCAAATACGCAACTTAATAGTTGTCACGGGACGGACCAAGTTGCAATCCCCCAACCCTGCGCGCCACACACTCGTCATTTAGTATGTGCGCCACTCCAAACAATGATAAAAATGTGAAGTCCGGGGTTTCATACCCTCAGGACAAGATTTACAGTCATTACTTACCTCAAACTAGCCAAATTACTAATTCGCGATGCCTTTGCCTCTTGACTCGGCCTCCAATTGCTCCGAATCTAACCAAAACTAGATTAATATCATCAATATATGCTAAAGGAACAAAGCCCACTCGAAAATTATCAAATTTAACCAAAATTCCCGAAATTGGCCAAACCCGAACCCCGGGCTCACGTCTCGAATTTCGACAAAAATCACAAAACTAGCTTCCTTACACTCTCACGATTCCATACATACCAAATACATAACAATCGGACGCCAAATGGCCCCTCAAATCCTCAATTTATACTTTCAAATTTCAAGCCCTAAACCCCCAATTTTAACCACTAATTTCCATAAATTTCATGTCTAATCAGTCAAATAACACCATAGAAACGAGCTTTAGGCCCAAAAATCTTACCTCCACGAAGTTCCCTTGATTTCTCTCTTCAAATCGCTCCCTCAAGATCCAACCCGTATGAAAACTTTGATGAAATAAACCAAAATTCGCGAAGGTTGCTATTTATATGATTTGCCCAGTGAAACCGCACCTGCGGATCCATACCTGCGGTCCCAGGTGCGCTTCTGCGGAATTTCACTTAAAGTCCAATCTCGTATATGCGGTCGATACAACCGCACCTGCGGTCCGCAACTGCGACCGGAAGTTCCGCATCTGCAGAAAATCCCAACTCCTCAAAATCCGCATCTGCGGCTCCCAAACCGCACAAACGACCTCGCACCTGCGGCTCCCCCCATCCGTAGGTGCGGAAAACCAACAGATTTCACACCAGAAGCTCTAAATTGCCAAAAACCATGTCGTCAACGATCTGAACTCATCCCGAGGCCCTCGGGACCTTAACCAAAAGTACCAACAAGTCATAAATGATCATCTGAACCTAGTCGAACCCTCGGAACACCCAAAATAACATCGGAACACCAAATCAATCCATGATTCAAGCCTAAGGATCTTCAAACTTCTGAAATTCACCAACAATGCCGAAACTAACCAAACCTCGTGTGAATGACCTCAAAATTTTCACACACATCCAAAATGACACTACGAACCTGCTCAAGCTTCTGGAATTCCATTCCAACCCCGATATCTAATTTTCCACTGCCGATCGGAAATTGCCAAAAACTCAATTTCGCCGATTCAAGCCTAATTCTACTCCGGACCTTAAAATAATATTTCGAACACACTCCTAAGTCCCAAATCACCTAACAAAGCTATCCGAGCCATAAGATCCACATTACGAGGTCATTTACCTATAAGTCAACTCCCGGTTGACTTTTCCAACTTTTAGGCCAACTCAAGAGACTAAGTGTCTCCTTTCTCTCCACAATTACTCCGAACCCGAGCCAACCGACTCAACACAACATAATAGAGCTGAACCACATATAATGAAGCCTAAATAGGGGAAATAGGGCTAAATCTCTCAGAATGACCGACCGGGTCGTTACATTCTCCCCCACTTAAACATACGTTCGTCCTCGAACGTGCCCAGAGTCGTTCCAAAAACCATCAAATGTGCCGTGTAACCTACCATGGACATACCTGGGGTGATTACATGTCACCCTATCCCATATAGGTCCAATAGAAAACATAGCTGAAATTTCGCAATCCAACCTAATCGAAAAACCTTAGAACCAAATTTCCATTTTCGAAATAATTTGTAAGGTAAAAATCCCACATCTATAAACTGAATAAGTCTAAACATGTTGTATCAAGCCATATCCGAACCCAAGATGTAATCACATGATATACCGCATGACTCAAACACTCATCGCGATAACTCCAAATCATAATAGCCGCTCAAAATAACCCAATACCGGTAAATAACATCTTATCAAGCAAAGCCTCGTTCTAACAGTTTCATATACTGCCGATGAAAAAAAGAAACACGCAAAAACTAGTAACCATTCGTTCGATCAGTCAGTCATGGAACTCCCCCTTCTCCGACAGGAAATACTGCAAAGTTTCTAAGCCGATCAACATCAATATCCTCCCAAATATACCGCAACCAGATCCGGAAGTACCCATTCTAGGTCCGATAACCTCATCTCATCTACCACAATCACTCTAGAGACATAATGCATCAATACCATCCAGAGCCATAACCTGTGCAACTCGTGCACCCCACAGCAACATCCCAACGTACTCAAATCACAGAAAAGATTCACACGAGAGGACTATCCCGCTAGCTCAACAAGTACTACCACAACACCATGCTACGAGCCTGGCACACATCGTAAAACCAAAACACACGAATCGACATCGAGGATCATACCTCTACATAACTCTGCTACAATGCGTGATACCATCCAAACGCCGGATCACATGAAATACTTCCATCCACCATGCTCAAAATCAATAACCATGCGAAATTCATTATCGAGTACTCAAAGTGCGTTGCCATAACCACGGGGAATCGGATGATACCATGCCACACGAACCCAAAAGAACATAACCAATATGTCTTAATCCGCAATACTCATATAGATCCGCACCATATGTGCATATAATCAACAATCACAACTCCTCGCAACACCAAAGGGTAACTCATACATCACTCCAGAACACGAATAAACTCAATGACAATCGAATGGTGCATCCCTCAACAATAGAAATTTGGAGTCAACAATTCCGACCCGGTGCAGAACACACACCCATACTAGGCCTACCAATGAACCCTAAATCAACTTTGGTCACCCACAACAGATAGATAACTCTCTGAAAGTTCACAATGACTGAATCATGGCACATACTAACATCTGACTAGCTTTGCTCGCATCTTCACAGTCCACAACCACAAAATAACCTGTTTATGAGAACTCTCAGTCTCGAAGTCCATAAAGTGCACGAATCACCATATCTGATCATATCTCCACCGCTCAAATATATAACACCTCTAATACTCAATCATTCCACGAGGGATACCCCCATAATTCTTCTGTGCCACCAAGCAACCTTGAATATCAGCAGTCGATCCAACAAAAGAGTGTCGTAATACCAATGAAGCACCCTTAACTCCACACATTCCTCTTTCTGAAATGTATACCCTCATCAAGCCACCCAATAGGGATATCATCTATCTAGTCATCTGAAACTGCCAATTCTACCTAAAAAAATTTGACCTTCCTTCCAGAACTGAATCGTGACCACACATATGAAAATATCAACTCTACACAACATACCGTATACACCATGCCATCCTATGATAAATATGAGAACTTCATGATCCTTTTCGAGCCACAAGCAACTACGTACCCAACTAGCCAAGAACTTTCCATTTGATCCCATTTAGAAGCAAAATCACTATACATCACCTTCACCCCACGCCAGTAGAAAATATACATCTCTAACCTTGGTAGAAACCATCAGGAACTATCTAAATCCCATTTGTACAACACCAAACCATCAGGACTAAATCCTTCTAACTCAACCAAGCTACGCAGGCCACAAAAACCCAAGAGCATTGCTAAGAAACACCTGTAAAAACTCATTACCTCATGAACACCCAAAGAACTAATCATATCCCTTACCATGCCGATCCGACCTACTATCAAGATGTCCTATTTATCCAAGTTCCTTCTGACTTACCTTCGAATTGGTACTTCTCTTTTCCATAATACCGCAATTCTCAACCTAGACTCACCACACGAGACTCAAGCATAAAGCAATACCTTCTGAGGCTCATAAGCTGCTGAATACTCTCTCAAATATCCCCAAAATTACCACATTCAAAATACTTACCCTGAAGAGACTTCCTGCGAATCTAAAGCCATTACCTTCACCTTCCTGATACTGATATGTAGAATCCATAATGATATAGGAATGCCACAAGTCTTGACACCCTCCAAAGTATACCTCAGTTCCTAGACAAATACATATCCTGAAGATCCCCCAATTGTTACATATACATTTTGAATCCATTAGAATCATTATTGGGAGTCATCCACTCTACTCAAACCTCAATTAGACTGATCAAACAGACCGAACAACCTGTGCTCCATTAGCACTCCAACACCCCAAGAAGTAACCCCACCTTAATGAAACCAAATAAATTCCTTCCCTATGCACATTACATCCTTCACCAATAACAACTCAAGGCATTCCATGATTCTTATACACCCATAAAGCATAACACAACCCCTATCCAAAATTTCCTTTACTCAAGTCATCCTCGATCTCAACCCCTGCAGGTCATAACTTATTCACCTGTATACCTCAAACCGAACCCAACACATCACATAATCGTGCAACCAACTTATCATTAGCAGACTGCCCCACTTGGCTCAAAGCCATAGATCAAAACAAACAGTAACTCATAATGACCATATGATAACACTACCGCCATACCACAACGAGATTCAACTAAATCCTTCATAAGCTCATATATAACTCAAACCATTTAACATCCCAAATCATCTACAACCTCGCATTCACCATTGCAATAGCCGTGCCAAATTCCACAAGCGATCTAAACTCAACTTATAACATATAACATTTACTGGTAAAGGAGTACTTGTTATAAAACCACCTAAGGATCACACAACCTCAGGACACCCTGCGGGAGATAACCCTGCCTCCTTAGCCTCAAACTGATATCATCTCTATACCCTTCCAAAACTCATAGCTATCACGTAATCACTATACCCTCATG
This sequence comes from Nicotiana knightiana, assembly GCA_005239525.1. Classification (NCBI taxonomy): domain Eukaryota; kingdom Viridiplantae; phylum Streptophyta; class Magnoliopsida; order Solanales; family Solanaceae; genus Nicotiana; species Nicotiana knightiana. The sequence continues at coordinate 130,890 of ML374487.1, read as the reverse complement.
CATTAAAACACAACCAATGCCTATCCTCGAGGAATCAAGATACGAGATATAAGAATCTGAAGCTGATGGAAGAACTAACACTGGAGTTGTGGTCAAAGCAATCTTGAGCTTCTGGAGCTATCTCCACGCTCGTCTGACCACCTGAATACCCTCACTGGACACCACGTGCCCTAAGAATGCTACTGAACTGAGACAAGAATTCACACTTGGAGAACTTTTCATAAAGCTTCTCCTCCGTCAATCTCTATATACCATCCCCAAATGCTGAGTATGCTCCCCTGGCTACGTGGGTATGCCAGGATGCCATCAATGAATACAATAACGAAGAGGTACAATTACTGCTGGAATACACCATTAATCAAATACATGAACGCTACTGGGCATTGGTCAGCCCAAAAGACATCACTAAACACTTATAACACAACAGGGAGATCCACTTCCCTCCACAACTAAACTACATGAGAGGTCCTCCAATACACTCTCAACTCGAGGCCATATGCCGTCTCAAGACAGAAGTCAAACACTCACTAGTTCTTGCTACATATCAACCAATCCTTTTTTTCACAATCAAACAATATGAACCCCTCTAACCATCGAATCACACTCACCACATAGTCACCCAGCCACAAAGTCCCACCAATAAGGACACAAATGGACATATAAGTCCCAAATGCATGTGCTCATACAATCAAAATCTCAGCACTCAAGTCATAGACAGAACTCGGCCTCAAGTCCTCCAGATTGGCCCATTATCAACATGCCAAAATCACCTCTCGCACCTCACTCATGGAAATCACAAGCCGTTGTTACACAACTGATACCGAGTGCTCACGTGCGCATTCGAATACTTGAGAGGAATTTAAAGAGTTACGTTTTTAGCTTAATAAATGGATTCTCAAGACAAGAATTCAAGGATGTGAAACTTTTCCTAAGGATTCTGCACCCTCTTGAAGATAAGTACATATGTCTCTGTACCGATCCGCAAGACTCTACTAAACCTACTCATGACCGGTGAGTCCTATGTAACCTAGGCTCTGATACCAACTTGTCACGATCCCAAATCTAAACTGGTCGTGATGGCGCCTACTAGGCTAGTCAGCTATATGAGAATAACATAAACGATTTCCATTAAATACACAAATTTTCGATATTTCATAATAATTTCCACTTTTCAAGCATTTTTAAACAGACTAAGATATGTCGAATAATAGATACAACCCAAGATCCCGGAGTCACTGGTCATGAGCATCTAAAGACAATACAAATCTGGAAAATAAGAACTATAATAGTAAGAAGGAGAAGGGCAAGGATGCAGACGCGTGCAGCTGCCTCGCAAATCTCCGTGAATCTCCGGTAGCGTAAATCAACTCTCAGTCAGCCCTAGAACCTGAATCTGCACACAAGGTGCAGGGAGTAATGTGAGTACGCCAACTCAGTAAGTAATAAAAGTAAATAAGGTCTGAGAAACATGTAACACATAACAATACATCATAAATCCACAACAAGTACAATCCTTCTTTCAAAAATCATAGATATGTCAAATCATGACGCTTAAAGCCGATTTTAGTGAAAATCATTTGAAAATGAAATTTCCAACAGTTTCAATAAAAATGTCCCAGAGGTTTAGTGTAAAAATGATATAATTCATAAGTGGCCTCTCGGGCAAAAACATAAATAATAAACCGCCCCTCGTGCATAATATCACTCAGAATCAGTCCCTCAACATGCCTCACAATCACTCGTAATCAGCCCCTCGGGCAACCTCACAGCCACGCATGCCTCCCAATCACTCGTCACTCGGCACTCGACACTCGCACTCAGTAGGTACCTGCGCTCACTGGAGGTGTGTACAAACTCCTGAGGGGCTCCTACAGCCTAAGCGCTAATATCAAGCCATCTCGTGGAATAATCACTCAGGCTCTCGGCCTCTCACATATCATAAACAATGCAACATGGTGTGGCGGCCAGATCCCATAATATCCTCACAACATAGGCACTCGACCTCGCTCAGTCAGAAATCTCTCAAAGTCACTCGGGCTATCAAATAAACGGGGTACTCAACCCAAAATATCATTTTATATCACAAAATTAGAGTAAATGAGACTGAGTTTCGAAATCAGTTAAATAGGAAATGATTGAGTGTAAATCATAAGTCAACACAGTGAGGAATAGCAGTAAACAGCCTCCAAGGGGTCCAAATAGGTCGGCACAAGGCCCCAAACATGCCGTACATCCCAAAATATAATAATAGTCTTAAAACATGAATATCATATGAAGTAGAATCAAATACGCAACTTAATAGTTGCCACGGGACGGACCAAGTCGCAATCCACCAACCGTGCGTGCCACATACTCGTCATGTAGTATGTGCGCCACTCCAAACAATGATAAAAATGTGAAGTCCAGGGTTTCATACCCTCAAGACAAGATTTACAGTCATTACTTACCTCAAACTGGCCAAACTACTAATCCGCGATGCCTTTGCCTCTTGACTCGGCTTCCAATTTCTCCGAATCTAACCAAAACTAGATTAATATCATCAATATATGCTAAAGGAACAAAGCCCACTCGAAAATTATCAAATTTAACCAAAATTCTCGAAATTGGCCAAACCCGACCTCTGGGCCCATGTCTCGGATTCCGACAAAAATCACAAAACTAGCATCCTTACACTCTCACGAGTCCATACATACCAAATACATCAAAATTTGCAGACACATCCAAAATGACACTACGAACCTGCTCAAGCTTCTGGAATTCCAATCCGACCCGATAGCTAATTTTTCACTGCCGACCGAAAATTGCCAAAAACTCAATTTCGCCAATTCAAGCCTAATTCTACTCCGGACCTTAAAATAACATTTCGAACACACTCCAAAGTCCCAAACCACCTAACGAAGCTATCCGAGACATAAGATCCACATTCCGAGTCATTTACCTATAAGTCAACTCCCGGTAGACTTTTCTAACTTTTAGGCCAACTCAAGAGACTAAGTGTCTCCTTTTTCTCCCCAATCACTCTGAACCCGAGCCAACCGACCCAACACAACATAATAGAGCTGAACCATATATAATGAAGTCTAAATAGGGGAAACATGGCTAAAACTCTCAGAATGACCGACCGGGTCGTTACACCTAGTCGCGTGTCTCGTCAATTAATACTATGTCATCTGCAAATAACATACATCATGGTACCTATTATTGAATATGACTTATCAATTCATCAATTACCAAGACAAATAAAAACGAGCTAAGAGTTGATCCCTGTGCAAACCCATCATAACTGAAAAGGTTTCGAGACTCCTCCCATTATTTTTGTTCGGGTCATGACTCCATCATACATATCCTTATTCTCTTTAATGTATGACACATGTACACCTAACGTCAAACATATCCTTAAAATCTCCCTGGGAATTTGTCGTATGCTTTTTCTAGATCAATGAATACTATATTCTAAGTCTTTTTTCCTGTCCCTATATTGCTCCAACAATCTCCTTAAAAGATGAATGACTTCCGTAGTTGATTGTCCCGGCATAAATCATCTCTACTATCATTTACCAAACTGTCATAGTGTGGTTTAGTAGTTTGATACCCCTATAATTATTACAATTGTTCTTTGCCCAAAGGGATCATTGTACTCCACCTTCATTCTTCGGGTAGTTTAGTCATCCTAATAATAACCTTAAATAACCTAGTTAGCCATCCAAATATTCGCAGGAATTTCGTCAGGCCCGATTGCTTTTTCCTTTCTCATCTTGCAAATTGGCCCCTTAACCTCCTCAAACTTTATGCTCCTACAATACCCAAATTTTTTATGGCTCTCGAAGTGTTCTAAATCACCCAGCACAATATTCACCCTTTTGTTTTTAGGAAATTATGAAAGTATGTCTATCTTTTAATGTGTGTCTTTTCCACTTTTCCTCCGGTCCACTTTAAGTAATTTTTTTTATGTTTTCACACATACTAAGAAATTCACCTTTTAGCATTAATTAACAATGTAATTGATCGTATTAACCTTAATTTGTTCATTAGAAATGTAACAAATACTCCTAGGCTTTTTACTCCAAGGATAACTTTGAAAAAAAAGAAGTTATTTCTTTTTTTATATTTGAAAAAAATAAAATATTATGAAAAAAAAAATCAAAAAGTCAATTAAAGTAAACCGGAAGGAGTTATACTTTACCACCCTCATATTTAATGCATCTGACTTGATGTAGTCGCGAGCCCTCCTCTCTCAAACGAGATCAATAAGAAATAAGATTGATATTAAGGCGGGGTGTCATAGAATGTGCACTTATTAATGTAAGTTCAAGAAAAGAAGTGAACAAGTCCAGCTTTGGGAATCTAACAACAATAAAGTTGACGTCGAACAACACATTTACTTTGCAGTTCAATTCATATATAGTACGTCTTTCATCTCAAAATACTTGTCAGTTCGTTTCTACAGTCAACTTTTATTAATTTTTAAAGTTAAATTGAATTAGATTAATTTAATTTTTTAAATTTAAAATTTCAATATTTGAAAACTATACGAATAAGTATTATAATGCAATTCATATCAATATGGTAAGAAATATATGTTAAAATATTGGTCAAAGTTTATGTAATTTGAATCTTAAAAAGTGAAATGTGAAAGTAATTTGGAACGAATATAGTAGTATAATAAAATTTCATAAAGACTCGTCAAACTTGTCCAAAAAATACATTTAAATACTTAAACTATACAGGTATTCTTTTACCTCCATATTCTTATTCGGAATGAATTAATAATACCCTAAAGGCTAATATGAGAAAAAAAGAAAAGGAAATAAAATGAAAGTGCGTAAAAATTTTTTTAAAAGTGAGCCCGCTGATAATATATAATAAAATAAAACAAAGATTGGGTCCTTCTTATTTTTTAACCCACCAGGCTTCTTTCTCCTTCTTCTAACCCCCCTCTCTTCGTCCTTCTTCTCTACCCACCCACCCCAGCGCTCCTCGTCTTCGTTCTTCGTCTGCTACTCATCTTCTTCGTTTTTTATGTTTTGTAATAATTTTTCCACTCCCACTATCTATTCATCTTCTTTCTTCTTCCTTTTTTCTTTTAGTTTTTTTCTTTCTCGCCATCTGCCTCATCTTCTTTCTTCTTATTTCTTATTCAACAAATTTTTCTTTGTTCTGAAAATTAAGAAATTAATGTAGCATATTTTTTGTATTTCTCTGTTATGGTTTATTGAACGGAAAAAATCATAGAAAATGTTGAATATTGAAATGAAAAATGAAAAACTAAAAATAATTAGATAAAGAAACAAAAAAAAAAAAGAGGAGAGTAAACCAGGATCAAAGGAATTTAAATTTATAGTGTATTTATGGATGAGAATTCGATGAAACAAATATAATTAAGAGGAATTTAATCATTAATTAGATATTTTTTACTGTACTAAAAAATGAGTAAGGAAAAAAAAAAGTGAATAGACAAAAAAACGAAAAGGTTAAAAAATCAAAATTAAGATAATTTCTAACGTGGCTCTAATGTGGCGCTGATAAGATTCTAATGTGCTGCTGATGTGGCAATAATGTGACGCGTGTGTTGTTTGACCATAAAGTATAACTTTTGGCTAAACTATTAAATTTTATGTAATAATGAGTTAAATCTAGTTAAGGATAATAACTCTAGATGCAAATCTTAAAAACGTATGGGAGATGGAAACAAATCTCGTAAAGGGTTGGTAGCAATAAATATAAAATATTCTTAAAGTGTGAACTATAATGGAGGTGTAACTAGCAATAAATAACAATAAATGACATTTAACTAAATAGGCGAAATAATTCACCCAATAATTGAAGGATTGGACGAATATTCCTCCTGACAATGAGGAGTGACAGATAGATCTAAGATTTTCTTGATCAATCCTCGGATCTGGTGGAAAAGTGTAGAATAGTATGAGCAAGAATCTTGATAAAAGGTAATCTTTATATTTTTACAAGAGAGAGAATCTTCTTCTGAAAAGTGTTCTTATCAAATGAAAATTACATGCCCCTATCCTTTTCTTTTTCCCTCATATATTTGACACATTATCCCTAGCAAATCCCAATAATACAAATGCAGAGAATATGTACTAAAATATTTTCTCTAATATCCTATTTCGAAAACTAGCCGTTACTGCTCTTTACACAATGTAGACCTCAGTCATAGTTGACATCTCGGCCACGAATCTTGATGCTTCCTGGTCGACCTCGACCAACTCTCTCTTTAATGTCGTATTACGCTAAATATTCTTAGGGCAGATTTTGGCCTATACAGTTAGTCGCTCCGCTTATTAAGCCCGACCCCAGACAACCTTGATGTGCGGACTCTGTTTATCGTGGAAGGCAAAATTGGGCGAGCAAGTCGAGTAGCGGCGTTTCAGACGAGGTGAGTCGCAACCTTTAGGGTCACATCATTTCAGAATGACGTCATGACATCATGCGTCATTATGGCATGCTTTACCGATGCTTTGCATCGTTCCCGTGCCTCTCCCGTTTCGGTACCTGCACTGGGTAATGATGGCCTGATTTCTCGGTCCTGATGTTAGAACTCTTATAAATAAGGACATGAGTCCATTCGTTTGGGTTTGGCTTATCCGTAATATCGAATCCCTGTGTCTTCTTCTCTATTCTTTTTATTGTATCCTTGTCTTTTCTTTTAATTCGTTATTGCGTATCCACTCCCCTAATTTTGATGATTCCAGTTGCTTCCAACCCTTCTATACTTAAAACATCTTCTCTTAAAAATATGGTTTACGTACCCTCTAGTTCCGACATGGCAACTGACCCTACCCTTTTGGCGGTGCGTATGCCTCCTCATGATGATAATGTTTTTGTTGCCATTGAAGACGAGAATTTTCCTACGGTAGAGGAAATAATCCCTCGTAGTGAAAAAGTTAGGTCCGACTTTTTGAAGATGCCCAAGGATGACCCTGAGGTCCTGGAATCAGCGATGAAATAGGTCGATCTTGCTAAGCTTAGGGAAAAGTTCAAAATTCCTACCCATATCGATCTGATCCTAGTGGAGCGCGATGTGGTACAATACACCACTTGAATATTGCGCGTTCTATGCGTATCCTTTCTATGTTGGTTGTTCCTTTCCTCATCTCCCATTGGGAGAGGAATTTTCCGCTATTACGGTGTTTTCCCGGCCAAACTCTCTCCATACATCTACAAGCTTATCCACATAATTACGAAATATGCAGAGTTGGCCGCAGTCGGGGTCACACTCCGCCACCTGATGCATCTCTTTGCCCCTAGTTTCTATAGAGGACGATGATGCACCTTCGCCACCGAGGAAGCAAGTGTCTGGTGGTGAAGATGGATGATAAGGCAAATCATCAGTTCTGGATCAACTACTTTTTCATCAATACCGAGGACGTGGTGGACAACACGAGCGGATTCCTTGAGACTTGGAATTACGCCCGTAAGTATCTCTTTTTGTCAAGCGTTTGTTTTGCTTGTTTCAGTCGTAGTCTGACATTCTTTCCCTTCTTCGTTCAGCCGAGACTACGCTTCCTCCTTTGGTCGAGGACATTCATGACTGGGTCATCCAGGTTCTGCCTCACAGTGGGAATTCGTGAATGGATGCCTTTCTCAAGAAGTTCGGGCATGTGTATTCCATGACTGGTGAATTCATCTATATATATATTATTTATTTATACTGTTTTGACCTCATAGTCTCTTACTCGTTATAGTTTTGTATAGGAAGTGACAATATTTTGCTCTTTCTTTTTCAGCCCGAGGACCTTCAAGGAGACCAAGGGATCCTCCTTCTGCATTTCGTAAGAGGAAGTCTGCTTATTCTTCGGGGGGTCCGTTCCCGTTATGACCGCGACCAGGCCTTCCCGGTTGTTTGCTTCTATTTCTTCTTCTGTCACGACAAGGTCTGCTCGGTCGTCGACTACATCTGTAGCAGAACTCCCGACTTCCCCTTTGCATCATCTAGTAGATTAGGATGATGAAGAGGAATCATCGCCGATTGGTGGTAATTTTCTTCCTCGCAAGAGGAGATCAGTGGACGTCGGTGAAGGAGCTGTCCGGGCGATGAATTCGGTGATGGGGGATTTCATCATCCGAGAAACGAAAACCATAGACCTTGAAGATGACGCCGAATTACCGTCCATGATTCTGCCATCATCTGAAGCCGAAGAGGGTACGTCTCTCCCTGAGCCCGTGACGGAATTTGAAGGGCCATCAGTAAGAGTCCCTGATGACTTGCGGCAGGATGAGCCATCGGCCTCATGACCGGTCGAGGATCCTTCTTTGATAGTTGACATAAAAGGAAAATGCATAGCCAAGGAAGGTTAACGAGACGGGCTCTGATATGGATGCCGAGGAGGTGAGGATGATAGGGGAGGGACTTACCCGACTCGAGGTGAGGTAGGAGGGGACCACACAGACTATTGCGATCCCCATAGATCAGAATTTACTGGTTCACACGGAGGATGTGGTCCCTACTCTTGGTCCCCTATGTTCTATTGTGGAGGGTAAAACCCTTGAAAAGCCGAAGGATGCCACTTTATCTCGGAGCATAAGCATCCTCGCTCTTAGGGTAAGTTTTTCGATCCCTCTTCGTTTTTGTATGTAGAGTTCAAAGCTTCGTTCTTACTCTTCATTTTCTCTATTTATTTTAGACTGTGATTTGAGAAATTGAGAGCGGCTGACCAGAGGAGAGGCGTAAGGCTATTTTTCAGAAGATAGAGCAGAAATATCGTGAATACCATAACAAGAACAGTGAGATATGCAGACAGTTTGGTGAGAGCAGCAATTTCCAGGCTCTCCGAGATGAACTGAAGGAGAAAGATGACGAGTTGGTAAGATTCATAAGAAAATGCAGCATTCTTGAGGGCGTTAAGGGATAAAGAAGAAGATCTTGAGGTGAGCAAGGGGTTCGAGGACCAATGGGTTGATCTTCAAGGCCAAGTGGTCTCAATGCGCGCCGAGCTCGAGGAGTGTCAAATCAAAGTGGACACTCTGAGTGGCGAGGTCTGTGAGAAGGCAGCGGGTTTAGGGAAGGCGGAGTTGGCCTAGTTGGGGCTGCGAGGAAAGCGGAGGCTTTAGAGATCGTTATCTGTATTTCTCGTTCTGAGCGGGAGAGTGCCCTGGAGACGCCCAGGTTTAGAGAGGAGTGTCTTGATGAACGGATAGAGGAGCTGGAAAAAGAGGCTTCGGGCCATTGTGATCAATTTGCTCCTCTTGAGGCCGAGAAGGCACAGTTATTGGCTCAGCCATCTTCTTCCCGTACTTCTGCTTTTCCTAATGTTCCACAAGATTTGTACGAGGAATAGATTCACACTTAGGCCCAACTGGATATATTTAGAGATCTGATGAAACTGTTTCAGAAGCCGACTTCGAGGATGCTCGTGTTAAGTCACGTGGATCTTGCATTGCTTGTGGCTATGATCCCGCTACACCGGAGGCCGATGATGACGATGAGGATGCAGGCGTGGATAAGATTGAACAGGACACTTGGTATGAGGATGAGTATCCCGCTGGCGTCGGCGATGGCGAAGGCGAAGGCGAAGAGGCGGATGGTGATAGCCTAGGCGATCAAGTTGATGGCACTGCTGGGCCAGGCAGCGATTAGTTGTTTTTCCTTTCCTTCTTTTTTTTTTAGCCGCAAACTTGTGTATTTTATGTGGGGCTGTTTTTGTCCTTTTGTAAAAAATATTCTAAGTATGAAATGCTAGTTCTGTTACTCGTACCTGATTCTTTTTCTCCTGTTCTGGTTTGTATGCTTTTTTGATTTTGTTGCTTGATTTCGATATTCATAATAACTTTGTTCAAGTAGGTTGAACGAGGTTGAAACAAAACCTAGTTTTGATTATGGCTGAGGGCCAGTATGTATGATTTGAACGAGGTCGAACACATCGCATGTTTATTTATGGCCGAGGGCCAATTAGGTATTGATTTGAACGAGGTCGAATGTAACATGCACTTAGCTATGGCCGAGGGCCGACATCGGCGTTAATTCGAATGAGGTCGAATGTTACCTGCGATTAGCTATAGTCGAGGGCCGATATAGGCGTTAATTCGAATGAGGTCGACTATAACCTATATTTAGTTATGGCCGAGGGACGATATAGGTGTTAATTCGAACGAGGTCAAATGTAACCCGCACTTAGCTATGGTCGAGGTCCGATATAGGTGTTATTTCGACTAAGGTCGAATGTAACCTGAACTTAGCTATGTCCGAGGGCCGATATAGGCATTAATTTGAATAAGGTCGAATGTTACCTGCACTTGGGGAGGACAGAAATAAACTTCATGTATTTGTGTTTTGTTCATATACTTGGAGAGATTTACATATATTTCGGGCGCTGGCTGGCATTTCAGTCCCAGTTCCAGTCTATCTAGTATCTTCATTGGTTGAACTGGAAAAGTATTGAGAGGTCTAGCAATGAACTAGCCGTCCAGTGACTTCGTCTGTGTGCACTTCAATCCTGAAGTATCCCTGATCACGCTCAACTATGTCTAATAACAGACTAAACGGGCGTGATCAAATTTTGGCGCCGTTGCCGGGGACTTAGCGGTATTATCAATTGAGTTGGAAGAAATACAAAATTCTGAAATATAGTCAATTTTCTTTAAAATTTTCATTTTTTTATATTGAAAGTTTAACGTTTGCTAACGTGTTGCAGGTGCATGCCTAGAAACTCATCGGGGACTGGTGAAGTAGTTGAATCCTTATCAGACCCCGAGAAAGTTTTCAAGGCCATAAACCGGACCAACCGGAAAAGCAAACATCAACCACAAATTGAACAAGTTGAAACAGACATGGAATATGCACACAACTGGAACAATCATGGGGATGACGTGGTAGACCCAGTCGCTCACATAGGGACAGAGGCTCCCATATATGACTGGGCACAACCTACAACTGAGAATTTAGCCACAGCGATACTGGTTCCGCAGATACAGGTCGAGTCCTTTCAGATAACAAATAATATTCTGCACTTATTACAGAACAAAGGGCTATTCTCAGGGTCATACATTGAAGACCCCCAACAACACTTGAAAAACTTCCTTCCAATCTGCAAAACACAAAGGCAGCCTAACGTCACTCAGGAGGCAATAAAACTGTTGTTGTTTCCATTCTTAGTGACTGGTGCTGCCCAAACTTGGCTAAACTCACTCCCCATAAAATCCATTACCACATGGGAGGAGTTAGTTAAACAATTCGTGAACAAGTTTCATCCACCCAACAAGACTGCTCAACAAATTGATGAAATCTTGAGCTTCAGACAGAAACCAGTTGAAACACTGCAAGAGACATGGGAACGATTTAAAGGGATGATGGTTATCTGTCCACATCATGGTATTTTAGAGCAAATGTTAGGGCAGCGTTTTTATATGGGTTTGGCTGATACTGTTAAAGCAAATGTTGATGCTTCGGCTGGTGGAGCATTTCTGAGCAAAACGTGGAGAGAGAGTCAAATACTACTTGATAAGATGGCACAGAATTTNAATGCACCTATTACTCCTGTAGTTCATTCAGTGCCATTTGATCCATCTAATACTATTGCAGAGAACGTGACCACCTTGATAACACAAATGAGTATACTTACTAAGAAGGTGGAGGAATCAGGACAAAAAAAACAAGTACACATCGTAGACACAACCAATGGGGGCTTATGCACTTCATGCATTAGTCAACCACTTGGTAATCAATGGAATGCAGAATGTCATCACCCTCCTTATCCAGAAAATATGAATTATGTGTTAAACTATGGAAACCAGAGACAAGGGGGCAGAACTGGGGTCAGCAAGTTCAACCATATAGGCCACCTCACTAACAGCAGAATAGTGGAAATATGGGTGTCAGGGGACCACAAGGTAATGCAGCACCGTATCAGAGGTCACAAGGTTATACCCATAAGAATCAACAAAAATCATACTACCCTCCTCAACAACAATAAGGGGGAAGGCAAGAAGATGGGTTTGCCAGGTTAGAAGCTATGATGCAGCAGGTAATTGGGTCAAATGCCAAAATCAGTGAAAGAGTAGATGTACATGATGCAGCTATTAAAAATATTGAAATACAGTTGGGCCAGATATCTATGGCAGTAAACAGTCGTCCTCCTGGAACTTTACCTGCAGATACTCAGGTAAATCCTATTGACCAGGCCCCAAGGCAGCTGATGGCAGTGACTCTTCGTAGTGGCAGAGAGTTAAATTTGGAACTGGAAAGAGCTCATGAGAGCAAGAAGACCGATACAATGGTACCCATGCCTATTGAACTTGATGATTCAACAAACTTGACCAAGGCAACAGTACAACCTAGTGAAGAAGAACCTAATGCACAGGATGAGACTGAAAAAGAGGTGGAGATGACTTAGAAGACGGTAGTTGAGGTGGTGGCTGAGAAAGAAAAGTCCCAAATCACTGGAAAAAAGAGACCACCAGCTCCATTCCCTCAGAGGCTGGCTAAATACCAAAAGGATGAACAGTACAAGAAGTTCTTGGACATGCTAAAGCAGATACAGGTAAATATTCCATTGATTGATGCATTGAAAGAAATGCCTGGGTATGCTAAAATGATGAAGGAATTGATGTCCAGAAAAGTTGACTTCCAAGATCTAGCTA